>JAYJMH010008596.1:0-24537 GCA_036873815.1 Phacellophora camtschatica
AAAAGTTGAGGTATTTGTCAATTTATTAGGCCAAGGAAAACTACGAGAATTGGCATAAATGGGAGAGCACAATGTTGCAAAAAGATTAAATTCTAAATTTATAAGCGATTTTATTAGAAAACTGCTCGAATAAAATATCAAAATCCTGAACGTTCAGTAAAAAACTGCTTGAATAAAATATTGAAATCAAAAAGAAATCCTGACCACGCCTGGTCAACATTTTAGCTTCACAGCAATCATAAAGCACCTGTTATTTAAAAATTAATCGTGCAAGTGTCTCAAGAACCGATTGTGCATATTGTTCAAAATGATGTCCCTTGAAGCTAAAATGCTGAACAAAATTTTGAGAATTCTTTCTTATAAACTTTTTAACAAAATCGCTAATAGCCTCGTGATGAATCAACTATTTTTTCCAAATAAATTTTCTGAGCTAATTTAATCCCTCTTTAGCATGATACACCAATTTTTATGGCAATTTGGGCAGTTTTTCTTGGTGCAATAATTTTGCAAGCACCTTTTTTGGGACACCCGGTGTAATATAGTGCTTTTGTAGCATAGAAAATATTTTTGGAGAATATTACCTGACAGCAATTGAATACTGCTCCATTTCCATGCATTTATTCAACTTTGATGGCAACTCAAACAAAAACTGCAGCTGCAACACAAATAATCACTATTATACATTGGCACAATAAGTATAACTTCCGCAAAAGCTGAACAAAATAGCAGTCATAGTTGTGATATCATGTCATATCAAAATGTAGAAACAATGTATATTAACTAGAATTGCTAAAAGTTATCTGTGCACTCTAACCATTAGTCAATGGAAAAAATGCTTTATAAACATTACATTGGCTTTCAATTAATTTAACTGAAAAGTTATGGGCATTCAGTTGATCATATTACATTATGTAACCAATCACAGACAGGAAAATCATCATCATGTAACAACAAGGCAGTGCTAGTGTAGCTAGGATTCTGAGTGGGCAGGGGTCCCATCATAAATGAAATGCACTGTCTCGCCCGTAGTTTGTTAAGATGTCCAGCATGTTCGTTAGTTGCTGCATAATCTCCAAAATCATAACAAAAATGCCTTCAAAATTAGGGCAAAAGGCTTAATTTTGGAAAAAGGTCAGGGGTTTGAACCCCAGGACCCCTCTCCAGCTGTCCCCCAAGGGTTCGAGTACACATGTATGATTCATTGTACACATTGAATATTCGTGAAGTATAAGTACCTTTTGAAGTAGCACATGGACACCTGATAGTTTTGATATCTGTTCTCTTTTCTCTTGCAACGCTGAACTGACTTTATCGCTGAATTCCATCACAGTTGACAAAGTGCTGTCCAATTTTCCCATCTCATCTTCCATTCTGTGAAAGTCATTCTTCATCTGAAAAAATTGTGATGCACATAAACAACACTGTATTTGTTTAACTCAACTGCAAAATGCCATGCCCTTGCAGTGGTTTGAGCAACAATATTGGATCTTATACTACATGACATTGATGTAGTAATTTAACAAGTGCAAAAATCGCATTTTGAATCAATTGCAATCATTGAATCTCGTGACGAAAATAGGGAGCTTACGATATAATGTGGGAATGGCAACATCACAAACCTTTTGTTTATATATAAAAATATTTTGACAACTAAACTATTTATGTAAAAGTTAATGTTCCTTTCCATAAAAATATGAATGATGAAAAGGGAGATTAGGAAGTTATCCCTTTGAATTTTCAGCCATGAAATAAGCTGATCTTATGGAGTATATATTCCAAGAAAAAAAATCCATGACATCACATTTTGTAAAATTTGCATACTGCAATGTACTGCATATTGTGAAAAGTAGCCAAGCTTTAAGGGATGGTGTCTATGGGTTGTCTAAATGTGTCTAAAATATTAGACGCATTTTGTAAAATTTTAATTAAAATTAAAATTTTGCAAAATTAGACATAGCTTGGTTTAGTCCGAAAATTAGACGTAGCTTGGTTTAGTCTAAAAACCGCCCCCAAACCCCCGTTTAAGGCATGGGTATGGTGTGTAGCAGCCCGCCATAAGAGAAGCTCGTCAAACATTTATGTGTCATGGTTCTCAATATCTTACCATTTGGTTGTGGTTTTCATGTTAACGATGCGAGTTTATTATTAAGTAAATAACGATTTATATTCAGGATGTCAAGTTGAGTACGTCCATGAATTTTTAATTTTTTCAAAATTTCTTGAAGTTTTGAATTTTCGACCAGTGGCCTACCTTAAGCTTTAACAAAAGGATTCGCTTTGATCTGCGTGTTTCACAGAATGTATTTGTTCAAAGTGTTTTTACAAAGGTACTGAACAGTCGATCAATTTTATTAAAGAGACTTTAAAATTTCAGAATAACCGAGATCGATAGAGTCAAAGATAGATCGATAGATTTACAATAGCGAGAAGAACATGGAATTTCAAGTCAAGCAAAAAGTGCAAGGCTTGAAAAGTGCAATTTGTTAAGTCAATGACTAAATGGAACGATTATGGAGAGAATTTGATTCCTGGTTGAAAAAAATAAGGATTCCGGTGATCAAAGAAAAATAAAACAAAGTAAGAGCATGCTCTGCCTCAGATTCGAGATTTCCAAAACATTCAATAGGTCGTGTTATGAAAATATTTTCGTTGCATGATACCACTCCGACGACACTGTGAACATGAATCATTTTTGTCAAACATCTGATATTTATTGTTAAAGTATAGCAGAAGAACTGGTTATGTGTCGTAAATTAGGATAAACTACAGAACAGTTTTTATCAAATGACGTCAATATCTAATTTCATTAAAATCCAAAATATGTCTAATTTAGTGTAAAATAATGTGTAATTTTTAGACTAAACCTAGCTACGTCTAATTTTTTCTAAAAGCACACCACGTCTAATTTTGTTTAATTTCCTCTAATTGTTGTCTAATTTCGTCTAAATTTTTCTTATCCATGGTTATGCCTCTAATTTTATTGTGTCTAATCTGAAAAAGTCTAATTTGATGTGCGTCTAATTTATGTCTAAAATTTAGATAACCTTAGATAAAGTTCCCATCATCCGTCATAAACTCCCTTTTAATAAAAACAAGCAACCTCATTTTTTAGATTAAATACTAACCAACAGGAACAAGCTGGTCTCAGATATTTTAATAAAATTCAGTTCTTAGCTTGTTCTTATTAGTTGATATCAAATCTTGAAAATAGGGTGCCTCGTCATTATTCTCATCACAAGATTCATAAGTAAGATAGTTTTACTTGCCTTTTTAATCGTATCTGTAGCACTTATAAATTTGTTGTAGTTTTCATACACAAGAGTCTGCATGTCACTATCCAAGCTTTTAATTTCTGCAAATCGGACAAAAACATAAAATCAAATACAGTAAGATAATATTGGGTGTCCCAAAAAAATAGTGAGACATTTGCTGATTTATCAGGCCAAGAATCGTTAATTTATTTGGAAGTTACAAGCAACTTTGTTAAAAAAGGTTTTAAAAAATTCAAAATCAGAAGAAGAAACAATGACCCCACCTGGTCAACATTTCAGTTTTGCTTCAATTGCAAAGCATGTGTTATCATCAAGGGACAAGCTTGTCAAGCACAAAGTACTGTTAATTTAACTGATTTTGTCCCACCATTTTTTGGGACATCCAGCATTAACTCATTGTTATGTTTCTATTCTAATTATCTACTTCATGGCAATCAATAACATCTTTCAGATCCAACAAGCAACCTGCATTAATAGCACATTTTTCTTTTTTGAAGCACATTTTCTTTTTACATTCAATACTGAAATAAAGTATTATTATCTTTCTCTTTAATAAATCAATAAATCAAGGAATGTTCTGGCCTTCACAGAACTCTTGGAAACATCTTTTTCAAGTTAGACTCTATTTGATCACACTTGTCTTTCAATAATTAGCTTGCCCAGAAATATAGTAATCAAATTGTTGTTTTTATCTGGTATTAAAGGTATCAATGTTGTTTATTTTGGGTATTGAGTATCAAAGCAAATATTTATAAAAGTTCATCTTGGGTCATTGTGATTATAATTTTGGTATTATAAAAAAACGACATACGTTTTACAATTTCAGTTTCTTTATCCATGAGTTCTGACAAGGTCTTTTCTTTGAATAACTTTTCCAAAAAATCTTCATGTTCAAAGTGAGCACCGTTTATGTCATACGGATCTTGACTTTGACCAGGGGCCAATTGATCAGACATGCCATAATACAGTTTCAAAAGGCCTCTTTTCTTTCTTCTTGCCTTGTCATCGTCAGAATCACCCTCTGTGAAAAAAAATTTTAAGACTTTTTAACTTGTATTATTTTTGTACTTATATGCAGCCGGAGAAAAGTTGATTGGACAAAGTAAAAATTAATTACCCTGAGACACAGCCAACCATTTTTACACCAATTATGGTTAACAATAAATATAAACATGAAAAAAATGGGGGTACATGTCCTTGACAACCCTATACTGACGTTGGTGACAACCATATTTTGAAGTATTCAATTTGGTAGAGCAATACACCTTTTCAACTTAAATTTGCCATGATAAATTTAAAAAATAATAATAATGTTATGTCACCTTACAATATTGTACATCAATTTTACTCCAGATTCAAGTTTATCAAGCAATCATGTCATGAATACATCTTTGCCACCTCTATAGTGTTGATTTTAACAAAGGTTGATTCTGAAGATTTAAAAACTAGGCTAGGGAATTTTTACCCTTGAATATTTTTCAAATTAGCTCAAAATGTAGCCAAATGTACAGTATGTAGTTGGTTGTAAATTGCCTTTATGAAACAAACATTTTACTGTGCAGGGGGCCATTTTAGTTTCCATTTGCAATAATATCCACCCGGAAGCGTAATAGTTGTTGGTGGGTGTGGCACAAACAACCCACCTCTGAGACTGGCTGTGAAGTATGTACTGCGACGACACTGCATGAGGGAAAGATCTTCCACAATGTGAACGAAATGTCAGGTGTGCAACTGAAGATTGTTGGTTGTTTGCCAAGTGCACGAAAATTTTAGAATTTTACATGACATTTGAAGAATTGTAATTGCATTTGTGTATTTCCAAGTGCACGCATTTTA
This sequence comes from Phacellophora camtschatica, assembly GCA_036873815.1. Classification (NCBI taxonomy): domain Eukaryota; kingdom Metazoa; phylum Cnidaria; class Scyphozoa; order Semaeostomeae; family Ulmaridae; genus Phacellophora; species Phacellophora camtschatica. Next base: position 5,109 of record JAYJMH010008596.1, read on the forward strand.
GGCCAAATTTATAGCCTAAAACACCTCATAGCATTTGTTGTTATGTTAATGTTCGTTCTGTTGTTTTTATTTCATGTATTTAATGTTTTCGGTGGATGGCTGATGTGATAGACAACTAATTCATTGGGCATTACAATCAATATGGCTACAAAATACAAAGTAGCCATGAATCTTCTTACGTTGAAGTAAATTTAATGCATCTAAATAAATGAACTAATTCTACATTTCTTCTCATTCAAAACTGCAAAAAAATATAAACTCACCCGCCATTTTGCTTTGCTTTTTTGACAACCTTCTAACTTGGCCTCGTTCTCGTTTCATTATAAACAACGGAATAGGCAAAACAACGGAGCGACGGAGCAACAGAAAACGAAAGACACAGAGCACGGACATGCAGACAAAAATCCATAACATGGACTTTCTCGATCTTTATTTTGGCAATTAAATTATTTGCAACTAATCTTAGTCAACGCAATATAAATACAATAAACCGAAAACACATAAATTTTGGAAAATCAGGGATTGCGCAGAGCGGCGGAGTCAGTGGGGGTATCAAATTATAACCCATTTGCAAAGTTCCAGCAAATGATTAAAAAAAGGCTATGTTCTTTGTATATCATTTAACGGTCATAAGATAATGGTGCTAAGCTATAATGCTGCAACTTTTTGGCACATGTATGAATAGAGTACTAACTATCACAGAACTAATGAATTAGCTTCTTGAATAGCTTAACTTTTCTTCTGTTAAGGTGTTGAATTAATCTATTATTTCCCATTCCTCAGTGTGCCACTTCAATTTTACAAGACATTTTGCCGTCGTGTAGGTTATGTGGTGAGAGAGATGAAACTGTCAGCCACGTAGTATCAGAATGTAAAAAGTTGGCTCAAAACGATTACAAAAAGGCAAGGCATGATAAAGTTGCTGCTATCCTTCTTCACTGGCAGATGTGTCAAAAATATAGATTTCCCGCTACTGCAAAGAGCTACGAACATTTTATAGCTAAGGAAATGGCTGTCTTAGAAAATGAAAATGTCAAACTATTATGGGACTTTTCCATTCAAACATAAATAAGAATAGACCATAACAAACCTGACCATAGTCCGGCTGGATAAGAAAGGAAAAACCTGCTACATTATCGATATGGCATGCCCTTTCGACACAAGAGTTGAAAAGAAGGAGAAAGAAAAGTTTGAGCATTATAAAGATCTGAAGTATGAACTTCTCAAGGTTTGGAACACGGAAGTGATAAAAGTATACATAATACCAATTGTCATTGGCGCTTTAGGAATAGTCACGAAGAGTGTTGAAAAATATCTTGAAAAGATTGACTTCAAACCAGGGTTAGATCCTCTGCAGAAAGCTGGTTTGCTGGGTACTGCCAGAATAATTAGAAAAGTTTTGGACTACAGCAAATAGGACAAAATAGAACACTAAAAGACAAGGAAAGACAGTTTAACAAGCAAGACTTAGGATCTATTATCTCAAGCCACGGGAGGTCACCTGATAATAGACAAGATACTGGTATACCATCAAGACTATGAGAAGAGTTGCATAATAATAATACCTTTATTTAATGTTAGTGAAAGCAATAGCATAAAATAATAATATAGACTAACATATATAGGTTAATTCCACTAGAACTGTGGGTGACTTTCACAGAAAGGGCAGGCACACCTATTGATTGAGACCATGTAAATAAAAAGAGTGTTAAAGTTGTTTAAACTTTAGGCAGTTTTAGATTTTCTGGAAGTTTGTTCCATATTTTTGGTCCTAAATATCTGACGGAGTTTAATCCTTTTTTTGCTGAATTTACCTTTGGGATTTTCAATTCAATTGGAAATCAAAATCATATTTGTGGCTAATCTTTTTAATGCATTTAGTTGTCTTGATGCTTTTTTCGAAAAGGTATTTATGTGATCATCAAAATTTAAATATTGTCTTTTGTGACAACCAACATAATAACTTCATTTGAAATATCAATGTCAAGAGTGTGTGTTATTTGAAAAGATTTAAATTCTTTTCCGTTTTTTCTGATAAGCATTGATTGGAATTTTGAAGGGTAAGCTGTCAATTTATTTTCTGAGAACAATTTTAAACAAGCAGTGTTATTTGTCTGAATTTGATGATGTAAATCTTGTATGTCTTTAGCAACAACGGATACTGTGTTGTCATCTGCAAAGTTGCAGAGTGTTCCATCTTTTATTACATAAAACAAGTCGTTAAGGAAAATGTTGAACAGGATTGGACCAAGTATAGATCCTTGGAGAACCCCATTTGTTAACAATTTATTGTTAACATTTATTACTTTTAGGGGTGTTTAGTGTCTCTATTCCCTTTATTTACTTAGAACATTTCCAATTTTATAAAGAGCTGCCCGAAATTTTGCCAGAAAGTTTACCCGAATGGCTGATTATGTCGATTATTAGATTGCGTGATATCCGCATACCCTCAGCATCAACGCCTGTGCTTTCTCAGCCCCAAAAAACCTTCCACAGTCACTCAATAAACCACAGTTGCAAATAGGGGCAATTGATAAAATGCGTGAAACTGTAAACCGTTAACATTGCACCAATGAACCGTGAATAGTTACAAAAATCCTTTCGCAAAACCGCCAACTCTAAAAGTTTTACTTCAGAACCACTAAATGCCAAGCATTTTTTTTTTATTGAAAAGTCCGGTTTCCAGGGTACCTATAAAGCTACCGAAAATTTATATTCTTATACCACACCAACCTTGCTCAAATCAAGTAGAAAGTAAAATATTGTACCACATCAACCTTGCTCAAATCAAGTAGAAATTAAAATATTGTGCCACATCAACCTTGTTCAAATCAAGTAGAATTTAAAAAGACCCTGCCAATACACTGAGAATTGACCTAATAAAATTATCCTGTTGAGCACAAAGCAAACCTTTAGCAAATTGACCTGACCCAAGACGCTATCCATAACCTGATCAAGCATTTTCGTCGCGCTTCATTGGCTTCACGATAACGTCACCAACCGAGCGTGTTTGCGGGTAAACAACGAGCAAGCTCCGACACATAATGGCGAATCGAAGACTGAATTTTTAAATTTCTAAACATTATGACTTAAAAAGGAAACGATGGCGAAAAGAATTAGAGTGTATTGGCTCGTTGCTTTCGCGTGCTGTTTGGCTGGGTGCCTGGCGAGGAGAGGTAAGTTTAGTGCGATGCAGATGTGATTTTAGGTATTCTGCGTGTGAGAACTGCTGCGTGTGAGCACCGTCGTAAAATCAAACTGAAAATAAATATGGTTTGAAAATCATAATGCAAGCCTAACAATAAAATTGCTGCAGTATTGTATTTCTTATTGAAATACAATACTCAATCAAATTGTATTGTATTGCATATTTTTTACCCACTCGTCGTTTTTTTTTTTGTATGTGCAGCTACTCGGTGTCCCGAAAAACCTCAAAAATGAAGAAAATTTTAAAATTATAGATCAGCCGGCGATTCGAACTATACAGTCCATACAATTAACTTTTGCACTAAAATAGTCAATTTTAAACATTGCATAGGCCTTTGTTATCACTTATTTGCCGTGTTTTAGTCTAGTTGCAGTGTGTCTTGAAAATCTGAAAATTAAATACAGGTTAATAATTACAGAACAGATGTAACTAGAACAACACAACACATCTCAATTACTGCAGTAAGTTTTGCAATTTTTCACAGTCAGTAGTCAATTTCAAACATTGCATATTCTATCGCCTAATCACCGTGTTTGTGTGTTTCTTGAGTTTGTATTTTGCACTGAAATAGTCTGTTTCGCACATTGTGTATTTATCTCCCACTCGACGTGTTTTTTGCATATTTTAAATAAAAAACAAACTTAATATCAATAAACAAACTTGTTTCAAAAACACTAATTTTCTCATTGTTCGTTTCTAAAATATACGTTGAAATTCAAATTCTATGCGGAGCGTCGTTTTACAGTCAACTAAAATTATATATATCGCAACAAAATATTGCATTCTTTCACGAAAAAATTGCAAAATTAGAGCTTAAAAGTCATGGTTTCAAAGCCTGTAAATTGTAGCCCAAAAATGTTATGTTCACGATTCATCTATGTGAAGTTTTCAGGACTGCTTTTTATCGACTCAACGGCTAGATCTTTTCATAAACTAGGTTTCTGGGCACCTTTTTCGCGTTGCAATTTTCTACTAAAATTCAATAGACCTTATCGGAAATAGAACCTGGTCTCGAGGCAATTCCGGTATTTCCAAAAGGAATGGTTACTTCTGCTTCTCTCTGCCTCTGCGCTTTTTGTACTCATGGGAATTTCATCAATGTTTTAAAACGAGGTCAGTCCTGTGACACAATATAACGACTTTTAATTCCGAAAAGTCTATCGTTTAAATCTACTCCATTTGAATTCTCGGTAATTCTAGAAGCGTGCGTTGCAGAACACCATTGTTTCACTGTGTTTTTTTAACAATTTGACGTTACTTCAACCTTGTCAAAAAGTGCAACACAAGGATTTACATACTGCAAAAATGTTTTATATTTGATAAGAATCAAACGGCTCTTTTAATTTAAAGTATATGCTTTAGGAAATGCTGTTGCCTCAAAATGAGTTTTCATCAATAAAAAAATAGTGAAATTATTTGGCAATTATCAAATGGCTTTTAGAATTCTTATGAATTTATTTCAGCTTTCAAGAATAACTATATTGAACATCCAATAGAAAATGAAGAAAATAATGAATTCTATTTAACAAGAACGTATCCAGCACATCGCGTCAAAAAAGAAACAATAGCACCTTCTGGAAATTATTTCAAACGAGGTAAGGGACAGGTCATTAAATATTGATAAGGGGAGGAGAAGCTGCGGGGTGATGAAATTTTTAGAAGCCTGTAAGGGGATGTGCAAAACTTATTTAGCTTAAAAAAATAGAGCTCTTTAGAAAAACTGCAACTAATTAGGGGGGTCTTTAACGTAATTTGGCAGATATTAGGGGGTCTTAAAAATTTGTTATAAACCAAATTCTCCTCCATCCCTCCTCGCTGTATTTAATGACCGGTCCTTAAAATTTTAAACTTCATCATAAAACGAAGGGCAGGCTTTTTACATATTTTTGCTAAAAACTAGTATGTATCTAATAGTTTCTTTAACCAGCAGAAAACATATTAAATAAAAACTTGTTCCCTTATGGTAGAATTTAAAGAAATTAAATACCCCCCCCCCCCCCTAATCATTCTAATAATTTTAACTTGAAGAACCACAAATTCCTCAATATTTTAAAATTAGCACACCACATTACAACTTTAATTGGCAAAATTAAACTGGCAAATTAAACAAACAGAATAAAATTAGGTCTACAAGGGCAAGCTGGACATGCTGGGGCATAGATGAGTAGTGCAAAAAGATTTTAAATGGCACATCGCGGCCTGGCAAATCAACATCTACAGTGTTAAATAAATGGTTGGAGCTCAAAAATATTTGCAAATCAGGGTTTTGGTGGCAAATATTAACATTGCATGTATTACTTATCTTACCCCAAGCCTGTCTACCTTACCCCTGTAGACCTAGCAGCAAACTGATCGGCTGTTTGCAAATTATAAACAAATCAAATTCCGAATAAAATATTACGTTCTCTTGTGCTATTTTAACTACCTTTCCAGGTTTTTTGGCAAATCTAGCTTCGCTCCTGACCGACGCTGATTTGATGACAAACAAAAATTCATTGGCTGCTAAAAACACTATCACCCCCACGTCTTCAAAAGTTAAGTCTGAACCAACCGAAAATTCAGTCACTGCACCGTCAGTATCAGAAAAGGCAGTGATAAAATCTTTAAGTCCTAAGCACGAAAATGACAATAATAGCCCGACACCTTCTGCAGGCAAAGTCGAACGCACTTTGAAAACGGAAGGAAAAGACTCGGCGCCCATATTTGCCCTGTTCCATGGTAAAATTGTTCCGCTTGGGAAGTTGCCTGATACTTCATTTAAAAAGAGTCACCCTGAGGGGAAAAATGAGGAGAATGAAACACCTAAAAAAGAAGAGGGGTCGCGTAAAGAAGAAGGGTCTCAACCAGAAGAAAAACCCCAAAAAGACGACAGTAGCAAAGTTAAGACTCAGGAAAATGACCACGTAAAGAACGAAGTAAAAACACCCGAAAATAACGAAGAACCTCGTGTTAGCAAAGATCAAAACTCACAGCAAAACGATGATAGAAATAAAAAAGACAAATCACAGGCATTGACACCGTCACAATTTAGCCGACTGACATCCTATTTTCATAATTTAGATTCAAAAAGTAAAGCTGCCGAGGAAACTAGAATGGTTAGAAATCGAAAGATGGACGTGACGGGGACGGCCAAAGACGACGTTCCCGAATTACCGGCTTCCGTAAAGAATTCAGAGTTTTTAAAGCATGTCAAAGGAATTGTTATGGACAATGGGAAACTAGTGACGTTTAAAGGAAAGAAGCTGGAAGAAGAACAGGTATGAAATGAGTTCTTATAAATTTATTTACCCCTTCAAATGTATTTATTTACCCCTACTTAATTTCAAACTGGATTTTTATCATTTGAGTCGTATTTCAGTGTGGCATTTTGGTTTTTTTAATCTCCAGAAATTCGGTTGAATGTTAAAATAGAACCCGATCTAGAGGCTGTATTTCCATTGGGAATGGTTATTCGCGCCTGTTTCTCTCCCAAAGGACCCACATAAGAAATCGATGGTTAAACATTTTTTGTACTTATGGGAATTTTATCAATGTTGAATGTTAGGCTAGTAACACAATGGAACAATTTTTATTTCCGAAAAGGTCCACTAGAAGTAAATCCGGGCATAAAAAGGATAGTGGCATTCTCTCGATATATTGAGTACGAAATAAAAATTCGTGATTTGGCACGAAATAGACTTGGTGCAAGTCTTAATCATATCTAATTGGTATAATGAAAGCATCGCATAAATCATGACAAATTTTACTTCCAGGCAACTGAGCCAGATAAATCAGAAGAGGCGTCTATAAAGCCTGAGGAACAAGGTGGACCTGAGAAAAGCTATGATATAGATGGAAGACTTCTTTCTCAATTAACAAAAAGTAAGGACAAAACGTCAGATCCTATTGCAAGAGATACGCAAAGTGTCACACTGAATGTCGACACACTTAAAGGCCTTTTGAAGAAATCAAACGATGGAGTATCGCTTGCAAAATTATTGAATAAGCAACCCGAAGAAGCAGTTGTCAACACGCAAGAAGAAGATCCAGGTAAAGTTGTTTGAATTTTTGATAAACTTTCTTTAAAGTTTAATCAGGACTAAATAATATGCTTGAACACTTCCAGTTATTCTAGGAAAATGCCACACAAAACTGAAGCTGAAGCAACCTTTTTAGTTTAATTAACCCTATTTAGATTTTATTAACGTTTAAACACCATAGGGTTCGACTCGAAGTTAAACCATTTTCAGCTGAAAGTTCCTTAATATTTATTTTAAAATGCTGGGTGTCACAGAAGGCCACAATGTTTGTAAAGATACTATGAAGGAGGTTAGTTTTCCATATATTTGTTTCTTCATGAGTGTAATACCGTAGAAGAAGCTTCACCGTAAATCTTGATATCTTGCCACAAAATTGACTCAATAAGAAGTAGGGAAACCGAATTAAATGAAAGTGCAAACTCTGTGCTTCTGCAAAAGCAGTTGCTTTGATGATAAAACGACCTTAAACGTCAAAAACGTGTTACCATATCTACAAAAGTTTTGAATATATTTTATTAAGTTTGAACTGAATATGAGTATGTGACGATTTGAATCAACCATCGCATATATGAGAGTAAAGTGAACCATCTCTTAATGAACATCTTGGACACATAATGGACATAACAGACACATCATAAGTACCTTAAAATCAATATGTTTTAAAAAGGATTTAAGTGTTTTTGACATGATATCTACACCCACTGGACATACGTGCAGTGCCCATGAACCCATGTACGTTCAGTAATAATTAGAATAATTATGTATCACAGTATATAGTTATTAGATCTTTAGAAACGTGTGCTTTTAGGCGTAATAGAGACTCGACACCAAGGCTGCACCCAAACTGGTGATCCTGAGAACACAATAATAAGTACCTTGATGTCAATATATTTTAATGAGGATTTGAGTACCTATGACCGGCAAAAGGTTAACAGCTTTTATTCGTACATAGGCACGATAGAAGACTTTGCTGCTGGTGGCTTAAAGAAAACAAATGACTACAGAGCGGAACATCATTCTCCACCGTTGGTATGGTCAGACGAGTTGGCGAGCGAGGCTCAAAAAATGGCTGAGCATCTCGCTGACTTTAAATCCCTGGAAATTTCATCAGATCTGGAAAAGAAAGGGTTTGGAGAAAATGTCGCAAAGGTATGGGCAAATTTCAAGACAGCCGGTGAATCAGCCACGAATATGTGGTACCACCAGAGCGAGAATTATCATTTCGAAGATCCGCATTTGGATCAAAATACAGGCCAATTCGCGCAACTCATTTGGAAAGACTCGAAAGAACTCGGAATGGGAGTCGCAAAGAGTATCGACGATATCAATAATAAGTATGTGTACGTAGTAGCATTATATCGCCCCCCTGGAAATATCGAAACGATGTTACGGAATAACGTGTTACGAAGCGGAAATGACACGACGGACGTTTATGCGACGTTTTTCAAGAGATCAAACGCGCTGAGGCACAAAGGTGTTTTACTGCCGAGACACATCAGGAAAATTGTCGAGGAAGATAGCAACAAGCCAGACAACGTATAAAACTGGTTTTTCTTTTAAACGGTTCTGTAGTCCGAGTTTGAATGTGACAATACGCAAAAACATATCTATGTTATGATGACATATTTTCTGAAGAAATTCTGAAGAAAATTTTAGAGAAGATAAACATGACGAGTTGAGAAGAACATTTCTTCCTGGTGATCTATTTTTACAATTCTGTGGCATTCCTGCTAGACAATCGGAAACCTCAGGGAGAAAATTCAAACAGTACTAATCTTCACATATCAGCAAAAGCATAGTTGCAAAAAAGATTCTTCAGGTCTGAACAACAAGAGAGAATTCTGTCAAACAAAAGATTCCGTTTTGCACATGACAATGCAATTCGTCACTGCAAAGAATAGATTTCACACCTTCAAGGCAGCCAAGCAAATTGTTATGAACGAAATCATATACACGTTTTTTTATAAGAAACCTGGCTAAGGTTCTAATAGTGAAAGTTTCTTGATTTTTCATCATTTTTTACCAAATTTTTGTTTTTAGTCTATGTTTATATGAAAAAATTATGTTTTTGCAATGAATTCTTTTTTCAATAAAAATGTTTCAAAAACTGGGTAGGATAAAAAGTCATATACACAATCTTCGTTGAATTAATCATCTGACATCATGTCCACTCTATTAAGTAATCTTTGCTAAAAAAGTTTCTTAGCGATTTTTCATTCACTTGTAGAAGTTTTTTAAATTTTCGTGGGTTTCGCCGGTGAGTTTATTATAAAGTGTTTCTTATAAAAAAAAAACCCTGTAATTTTTCTTTCTTATCATATTTTGATTTGATTGAGTGCACTCAGAAATGTGGTGTGAACTCTATCGTTTCAAATCACAAATCGTATTGTCACAAGTTGAAACCGCAATCTTTTGTTTTACAAAATTCTACATGGTTGGTCTGAGCATCACATGTAATTTATGACTCCCAAACAATAGATTTCACGCCTTGCAACACAGCCAAGCAAATCATAATAAACAAAACCAAAACCTTTTGTTCTCTGCACTTGTATTTATTGTTCGAGTGCACACAAAAACGTGGAATCTATTGTGTCCAATCGAAAATACCATCGTTATGTGCGAGACCTGAATTTTTCGTTTAACAAAACTAGCTTTTGCTTCTATATAACTTTTAAGATTTAAGTAAGATAATTTAAAACTCTTTTTGATCAGTAGAAAAAACTGGTAGAGCATCAAAAGTCATACCAGACTTCTGTTGATAAACTTTGCCTTAAATGGTATCAATTTCGGAAACAAATTTTCACCTTCAAAGCCTTACCAAACTAGAAATTTTTTTCATCTTTGACTCGTTAAAGATGATTTGAGTTGGATGACATCTAAGTACAAATTGATAATCGAGATAATGAAGAAATGACAAAGCTACGCCGTTTTGAGGAGTTACCACTTAACATTATTTACACTCACATTGCCCTAAGCATCTAAACAGATCCATCGTGCAGCACCGTCGTAGTGGCCTTTTCTACATTATTGTATGTAAAATATACTATCGTTTAATTGTTTTTTTTTATATTCATCTAAATGAGTGTTACAATAAACGATATCACAGGGAACATGTCAATACATAGCAGCCTTGTGGTCTTGCAAAGAAAATTACAAGTTAAAACATATTACATCGTACGAGAAAAAGAAAAATTACAATTAAATTTGTTCGCGTGTGGTGGAAGAGGAAAATGATGGAAACCGAAGTGTGGATATATTTTAACGTATCTTCAGGAACATTTTTGTTTGAAACGTATGATAAGTTTTCATGGCCATACAAAACAATGTATGCGTGGTTAAAAATGTATATGTGCTAGGGGAAAAACCATTACTTAAAGCGTTATTACGAGAAAAGGCTTGAACTTTTTGCGCATGTTGTATCCTGAAATGATGACGTGAAATACCATGGGTTTTAAAACACGATTAATTTTGTTTGTATGATGTGCTCTTTACTGTGCCTTGTCTTGTGTAACAGTTGCGCCTTCGCTGCAAGGCTTTTTATGCGCCTACGGAGCGGCCTTTCAAAGATAGGACACGGTAAAGAGAGGTAAAGAGCACGTTGTACGAACAACATTAATCGTGTTTTAAAACCCATGGAAATACGATAAAAATTGGCATTGTTGCATGAACGTTAGGCCCTATCGTGGACTATCGTGGAAAAATCCTGCCACAAGTATTAGTTTGTCGTTTACACTTGAAATTGCACGCGTTAAGAATGATAAGAATAAACGATAAATGCAGATTTGTGTCAAGTCTAGTCCTATCGGGGAGCCATACTAGGAACGATGCGTTTTCGGATGGCTTCATTTCGATTAGCAGCGCTAAATGCAAGTTTTTTCAAACCAAATATATTAATCTGAATGCAAAATAAAAAACGAACCAAACAACAAATTGTGAACGCACATTTGAACTAAACGTTCCTTTCGTTGAATTAGAAAATGAAACATACATTCGTTTAGAACTTTAGAATTTTAATTTTAGTTTTTTTTTAAAGAAGCCTTCTACACAGACGTTCGTAAATATAAACGTTCGCAAAATGTTCGTAAATATAAACTAATAACTATTACCTGACCTAGTGTATATAAAAGCAATATCATACTAAATGTACTGTAGATAAAATGAATCTTCTTTTTGAAATGCTTCTGAAATTTGAATGAATAGATTTTGCAAATATGAAGATAGTTTGGCGGAGTTGTGCAGTTTAATAACTATGGTGCAGTAGATGGGAAGTGCATGCGCCAATAGAATATTACCAATCATAGCCTCGTTACCAGGGATATTAAAAAAGGAAATATCTCTAGTTACCTATTTCAGTTTTGTTTTCTCGGATCACCGGCTTTAGGAAAAGGGAAGTTTGTATTTATTCCCATTTCTGTTGTTTCATTCTACTTGTCCTACATTCCATGGTTTGAATTCGGTCACAGGGAAACAAGAGGAAAGGGAAAGAGGAGCATAGCGAGAGAGAGAGAGAAAAGTAAATATAAACTAATAACTATCACCTGACCTAGTGTATATAAAAGCAATATCATTCTTTTTTCTCTCTCTCGCTCGCTCGCTCTCCTCTTTCCTCTTGTTCCCCTGTGACCGAATTCAAACCACGGAATGTAGGACAAGTAGAATGAAAAAATCAGAAATGGGAATAAATACCAACTTTACTTTTCCTAAAGCCCGTGCTCGGATATCGAGTTAACATTTGGCTGACTCCCAGGAAGTTAGAAAAACAGAGCGCAATATTGAAATGAGATTTGAATATCGAAAGTCAATCTGTTGATATCGCATAAATTAACATAAATTAACATAACGCAACATCAACAGAATGAGATTTTCGATTAGACTTGCTTCCCGAGTCTCGATTCGCTCCGCCAGAGTCTGAAGTAATCAGACTAACTATCGATATTCAAATTCCTCGTTAATATATTCGAGGGTACGTATGCTTTGATTGACAATATTTAATTGACAAGTGCCCTGCTTGAAGTGCTTACACCGAGCACACAAAGTTATCAAATTTTCAAAAAGCCATTATCAAGAAAGCGTAAAGTGAGCAACTCTCTTGAAGTAAGAATGGGGGTTTATATCAAATCACTGGCTTTAGGAGTTATAGTGTGTTTTTTTATGTTTTGTTTTTGGTTTCCTGTGACTCAGGCATTTTATTGTCCTATTATCCATAAAAAGGTATGGGTGATGATGAGAAACCAAAAAATAGAAAACACACAAAAATAAAAACACACGGTGATTCGAAGGTGTTCTTCCAACGATGACTTTCGATACGGTCGAAGCACTTACAGATTCTAAATCTTTACAGTACTATACAGTAAGAACCCACCAATAAGAAACTGGTTTTCCAAAATCAGCCTGATGGTTTCTTAATATTTTGGTACGTTAATAGAGTTGGGCTTATGTGTACTTCCAATAATGTGATAGAAAAATCATAGTAATATTTCTCTATTATCTAAAATGATTTCCATCATTAAAATTAACTCTTTTCATAATTAATTTGCAAATTTTTACAAAAAGATCAACTTGTGGTTTCTTATAAGTAAGTATTCCTATTGGTGGGTTCTTACTGTAAGTTTGACAAACACGCAGGTAGAAATGATAAATTTGGTGTTTTATTTGAGGAATCTCCTTCAAGAATAAAAAACGCTTTTATCTAAAGGCGTGTGTTCTTTTAGATCTTCCATATTTTCTAAATACTGAAACCGGTAGGCTTCTGAGATACGGAATCCCACAAAGTTTAAAAGAACAAGAATTCTGAAAATCCAAAATTATATCTTGAAACCATCGTTACCAGGTCCCAAAAGATTGCGCGTCTTCTAGCGACAGGTGGCAAGTTTAACGATAACTTTGAATTTTCGGAAACATACCGTTTCCAGAAGATTGACTTTAAAAGAACACGTATTCCGAAAAAGAAGCTACAGAAAAAGAATTGGCTTAAATTTTTAAGCTCTATATTTTTAATAATTGCGGCCTTTCTAAGAAAGATGGATTTGCAATTATTTTGAAATGTCCCATCTCCAAATGTGGACTTCCTGCCCTTTCAATTTTCGCACACTTGCCAAAATGATGTTTCGCGCCTCCTCCACTTTTGAACACCTTACCCCGCGGAAATAATCCCTTAAATTTTCGCGCACCTTCAATGCAAATGTTGGCTTTTGATGATAGCACATGAGCTGACACTAACGTTCTTAGAAAAATGATTCAAAAATAAAAAGTGTATTCCATGCTACAATTATTATATACAATAATAATCACCATTAAAATGAATATTCAGAAAAATCAAATGATGATTATATACATAAATCTGAAAAATTTCAGTGTCTGACTTTTGAGTGGTGAAAGTTCACCCTTTCACGCCCGGATTTATTTCTGCTAAACAGGCAAATCCTATGCAGCTTCTATTTTGCAGGAGGTAGTACATGCAAATCAACTTAATTCAAAAGATAAACTAACGTTAAAATATATAAAGTTCATATCAAGCTCACATGTGAAGTTTTACATCGTTATCGATAGGCCATTTGGACCTTTCTCCCGGGGAGAAAGGGTTAAGTCTTTCGAAGGGTATAGAGGCATGTATAATCTGATACCCCAAATCCAAATGCCACAAATCTGATACCTCAAATCCAAAACCTCTATTAAACACTTTAAGTCTACTGTGGACCTGACAGTATGCTTCCTTGAGGATAGCTTGCAAGTAAGTGATTAGAAGTAGAAGTCTAAATTAATCAAAAATTCTGGTTAAATTTCTTCGACACGCTCACTCCTAATCCAAATATTCTCACGACGTTCCTGGATATTTGACGCTTTTGCTGTGCTTAAAGTGAATAAACTATGACTGCCATGCGTAATATAATACGTGATATCATGTGGTAAATCATTTCAGTTACCAGCTTTAGGTACAACAACAACAAGTCAACGTAAACAAAAAAACTATGTGACCCCCATATGGGGCAATGATGAACAAAATTATCTGTGGAGCAGTTTTTATCCTCCACTGAGGCCGTTGTCCTATCATTCTCGCGCCAGTACGGATTGACAACAAAACAGACTTGGCGTAAGTCTTACAAAGCAGAAATAATTTCTACCCGTAACGTCATTTGAGCTCAGGGCTACAAAAACTGTCCGACCGGCAGTCAGAGCTTTTTTCTTCCATTTCTCTAAATTATAAAAATTTCCTTGCATCAAACTAAAACAATTTAACGAATGATTTTACGAAAGCCTTGGGTTTTGCAATTGTTTTTGAAAAGCATTCATCTACAAGCGTTATTGTGTATATATTTTTTCTAAACAGACAGTTGTTGGATCAGTATTTAACGTATTCAAAAAACTCTCCTCTGCTAATGCCTTTGGAGTTCCGAAAGCTTGTTCCCCTATCTTTTCGTGGTCGGAAATACACAGAATTAATGTGCAGCCCTGCTTGAGCTTGTCGTATTTTACAATATGCAACGCCCTTATCTATGTCTTGACACGAGAACGTCTTGCAATATCGCTATACGGATCAGCTACAGGAATATCCGACTCTATATTCGACTTGAGTTTTTCGTATTCTGCAATTACAGGGGTGTCGTATTTTGCAACAACAATCCAGTTATTCTTGTCCTTAGATTTAGCGACACCAAGCCCGAAATCCTTGGCTGTCTTCCACACCATTTGAGCGAAATCAGAGGTTTTCACCGAAACGGAAGGACTCACAAAATCGAACGTCGCCGATTCTTTTTGCCACGCATCGGCAGAGTCTTTGCCAACATTTAGCGAGTTAAGAGGCAATAAAGTAGCACTCATACCCTTCGGAAGGCTCTTTTTGCTTGTATCAAAATTTTTTTTCTCAGCCAGGTCGTCGGCCTCCTTTTGAGCTTCGTCTGATAAATCATCGGACCAGTGCAGATTGGGAGCGTGATATCTCTTTCGAATTAAATTCTCTTCGAATATTGCCGCGTCTTTTACTTCGTTATAGTCTGGCAAATCGTCATCTACAAAAATAAAATTTGTTTTAGAGTTTGCTTGAGATGCAAAATGTTTCTCAAGAAACAGTACAACAACAACAACAACACCCTTGAAACAGTACGAACACAATTCAACAATGAATGTGATGATGTCAATGCTGTACTTGAGTAAAGTGGGTATAGCCACAGGGAGACCAGGAAATGATTTTGTTGCTAAAAATTGACTTCTTTCTTGTTCCCCTGAGTTAACTGGACTTGGTCTTTCTTGCTTCCCTGTGCTAAAAATTGAGAGAGGAAAAAAGAAAGGAAAAGAAAAGAAAAGACGGATTGTATCATCTCATTGTCATTTCAATTCATCCAAATATGTCTTTCTGCCAATTACTTCAAGAGATATGTCGCATTTTTTGTTTTGGCCAATGCATAAGTTCCTGGTGTGACGTCAACAATTAGCTCGTTTGCATAAAGATAACTTGGAAACTAAAACAGATATAAATATTCTGTCAACACCATTCCTGATGCTTTGGGATGCCCTTTTGATGTGGATAAACTCCCTAAAAGGTTTATAGTCACTTTAAGCTTATTCGGAACTTCGAAAGCAATTACATAAAATTGAAAAACAAAGAACTCACCAACATCGGCTTTATTATTTTTAAGTTGACGCTGCTCGGAATCTGGCTCGGCATCTGGTTCGGCATGGTGTTTTGCGTCATCTCTCTGCGTAGGCTTGACATCGTGGTCAGACGAAAGTCTCGACTCAGGTCGAAACATGTGATCATCAAGTTCGTGATGATGGTTCGAATCAGATTCGCGGTAGAACGACGACACCAATGGCCGATCCGCCATAGAAGATTCATGTCCATACGACGAATGGCGACCATGATTCTTTTCGCTACCCTCCTCGCTTCTAAACTTAGACACCTCGTGGAAAGACGGTCCTTTGTATTCTATGTCTCCTGTGTCAAATATGATCGGCTTTTCTCGCTGCTTTAAATTACTTATGAGATGTGAAACACGGTCTTGCTGTTCATCTCTGGCCTCAGAATCAATACGAGGTCTTTCTTCCATATTGTTTGCAGACTCTTGGTACTTTTCTTCACGTGGCTTTTCGTGTTGACTTGTCATTTCCTGATACATATGTTGGTGTTCATCCGCTGCGGCATGCTCCAACAAAGACGCCGCATCTTTTGCTCTTTGCTCTTTCGCCTCGTCCTGCTCTTCATCGTGATTGTGCTTGTTCTCGGAATACGAAGCCTCTCTTTCTTTGTGCTCCAATGCTTCTTGCTTGTCGTCTTGTGACTCAGATGGACTTTCCCTCCTTTCATCCGTGTGCTGACTCTTCACGGCTGCCTCCATGCCCTTAAGCTTGCTCGTCAAATCCCCAAGAATAGTCAACAGCTTATCTTTGGCTTTCGTTCGGTCTTCGTCGTCGCTGAATCGTGAAATTTTCTCTCCCATACCTGGTAAGCTGGTATTCACCTCAGCTGATTTTCCAGGGAGCATTTCTTGTTTTTCTTTCTCGGTTTTTTGCTTCTCTTCGTCTATTTTTTCCAACTGCTCGAAAAACTTGTTCGAGTCATCCGGGTGTTCTTCCCTTTGCTTAAAAATTTGTGAATCAGTTGGTGCCAATCTCGCGCCATCGTATTCCTTCCCAATCCCCCTGTCATCATCTGAAAAATCAGCAGGTTTACTAGACTCTCTGCCAACTGAAGGTTTGTCAAAAAATTGTTTCGCTTCTTCGTGGTCTTTGAAATACTCTTCGTGATGCCTTCCAGCAAATAATTTTGGTTTATCCTCAAATTGCGTGACATCAGACGGCTGATTATGATACGTCTCTTCAGGTTGAGACAATTTTTCAGGCATTGAATGAGCAGCGCGATCCTTAATCCTAGCTGCCAAATCCTCAAGTAACTGTCCTTTGTTTCGATGCAATCCTGCAAACTCCTTTATTCGATTAATCTTACTTAGGTAATTATGCAATCGGCCATAATCTAATTTAGGAGCAAATCCGGCGACGCTCATATCTGGCGAATGAAATTCCTTGTGAGTGTAAGACTCAACACCTTCTTCACGCTGCCCCTGAGGATTGTTCCCTAACCTAGCATCCTCCTGCCCGAAAGCGTTCGCCTGCTCGTATTCTGATGAGAGTAGCTGGGTATCAGGCCTTCTCTCTCTTGCCCCGGGCGGTTCCCTTCCTTCATTCGCAGGAGGAAAAAGAACGCTAGCATCAACAGGCGATTGCTTATCGCTATTTACTAACTGATGTCGTGTTGAAATGTCTGCCTCGTTATTGTAACGGGAAGCCTCTGTCCTTCCCGCAAAAAATGCTGACGCATGGTGGGGTTTGTCTCCGACCGATGGAGTGTCGCGGACTTTGTATTCAGGCATATCCTTCAAAGACATTCCATAAAAAGTAGTTGCTCTGTGGCCACCACCGTTAGACTGCGAGTAACTATGGCCACTTCTTGATGTTGCGTCGTCTGAAGCAGTGGGCGAATCATGACCATATTCAGGGAACATAGTTTGTGTTTGTGGGGTGAGCTTTTGTTTCAAATGGACAGGAATTTCGTGTCCATTTACCTCGTATGTTATCAAAGCATTTCTGTCATAGAAATCCTCTATACCATTGGTATCAAACACCTCTGTAAAAGATAAAATTATGTTCTACTAATTTTGGTAACAATTAAGCGACACACTGTGACGGATCTCAGATAACCTAAGAGAAGAACAGCAATTGGGAAAAAAGCTTTCTTTCCGGCGTATAAAACTGTGGAATGGCCTCTCTGCAGAGTCCAAACAGGCGTCCTCCCTGAAGATTTTTAAAGAAAGTATTTTGGATTGGTATTTATTATTTTAATAGGGTAGACATTTTAGGTAAATAAGCAAATATTGTCAATAGGTTTTTAGTAGCTTTGGATATTAAATTTCTGTATTAATTGTAATTTTTGGGACCCTTAAAAAACAGCATTTCTGTTGACAGGGTAGCCCTCCCCTTAATGATATTTCTAATTTAAAAATAAGCTGAAATTATTAATCCAGTAGCCAGTTGCATGCAGCTAGAAACTTTTCTTCGATCTATCAGGAAGCCCAAAACCATTCCCTGTTGAAACCTCCTCTAAATTTTTTGCACATAAAACGGTAATCCAAGGTAAAATGACACGGAAAACGTAAGCTGAAGCTAACACGGATACGGTAATTGCTTATTTTAAAGCACGGAAAACGAAAAAAACTTCACACGTTATACGAAAATAGAATCCCCTAGGACACCCCCACTTCTAACACTTAAATACAAGTAGAAACTAAGCTTATTCATAACAGCTTTGCAAACTTGTAGCCTTTTAGGGACACGCTAATATGTCGACCCGGGGAGATAACTACCATAGATACCGGCACGGGATGTTCCATCTTTTATGGTGGGTTTTTCAGACGGAAAATTGATTTTAGGCTATCATTTTTAGGAAAATTATGTATTTTAGGGTATCATCTACCAAAAAGAATTTATTACGTTATTGGAGTTTTGGCACAATTAGTTGGCTATTTTAGATATGATTTTATGGTGTATATTTTTTTTTAGGGCATGTAATTATTAATTTTAGTGTATGCATTTTCTATTTCTGATAAATATTAGGGTTTTGAAAAATTTTAGGGTAGGATTACATGTTAAAACCCCTATCACCTGCCTGAAACAAACTGAAACAAAACTTACCGCCAGCTTCAGCCATATCTTTGTTAAAGTTTAGCCCCTCGTTGCTTGCTATAATTTTCTTCACATAAGAGTCCTCCATAGGATCAACATTTCTGTCTAGCCCACTTTCAGAGTGCCAAGGACCTGCAAAAAAATGAAAAAATCTATCTTTCGAAAAAGGTGCGCAGGTCTTTAACGATAGATATGACGATATGATATGCGTCTGATAACCTGAAAGCAAATTCGTTACAAATAGCACAACTGCATGTACAGCTACAAACGAGACCCACAACAGAGACGTAGGAACCGTGGAAACATGGAAAATGTGCCCTCAAAATTAAAAAATGTGCCCTTTTTTCAAGTGAAAAATTGAAAAGTGCCCTTTTTTTTTACTCCGATAAAATTGAAATATGCCCTTCTAAAGTCAGGAATTTATCTTTAAAGCGCCCCTTTTAATCCCGAATAAATAGATTAAAGGGCCCTTTTTCTCGAAGATTAATAAAAAAATCGCATTGTTACAATTTTGAAAAAATTTGTTGCA
>JAYJMH010008607.1:0-24535 GCA_036873815.1 Phacellophora camtschatica
GGGGGTCATACACAAAATCATCGTAAACGAGGGGGGGTCATACACAAAATCATCGTAAACGAGGAGGGGTCATACATATTTTTTCCGACGATTTGTGAATGTTTTCCTGGTGTAAAACTGCCAATGAATAAGCACTAAGGTTCAAGTACTAACTTGTATTCTAATCTCACAAAATATAACTGTTCAAAGCTGTCCATAGGTAATGTAAGGGGGTGTCTTTGTGCATTCGTCCATATGTAGTGTAAGGGGTGTCTGCTGTCCATAATGTGCAATGTTTCCGATCCTGCAGGTGTTAAGTGAAACAAGCAAGAAAGCTTCATGAACTAAAGGTACATGACTTTGCACATTGTATCTTCGCTCAAAATCCTGTCTGAAGAAAGATACAATATGCATAAAACCTATGGACGAATGGACAACAAACACCCTTACGCTAACATATGGACGAATGGACAACAGACACCGCTTGCCCTACCTATGGATGAATTTAGGATATTTGTGGTTTCCATGAGGCCAATCCTTTCTTTTGATGACATGTTGGGAAATCTTGTCATAATTCAAAAAGTGTGAGAAAAACCAAATGCATACAAGTGGAAACCATTCAAGCGCAGTCACAAACATTTTATCATCTTCAATCACTTTAATTTAAAATGAGGTTCACATCACCATTTTCTTGCTTTGGGAAATGTGAAGAAGACAAGTCAGACAGACATGTGACTCTGCATCACTGATTTTTATTCTTTTCGGCTAAATTTTGGCATTGCCGAAGAGAATGCCGAAGAGATTACTGTTAAACAACACATGTCTTTGGCAAAAAACCACCGCGGCATTTGCCAACAGGCTTTTAGATATCTGTAAAAGTCTTCGGCGAAATATTGCCGCACGGCTTTTGATTGCATTACGAGGGTTGAGAATTATAGTGCAATGTACAACGGGAAAAAAAACAGGATTTTCAGCTTTTCAACAGCTATTGGAGGGGGGGTGGTCGGTTGGTAAGGGAACAAATTTGCGATGAATATGAAAAAATGGGGTGGGTGGTTGGGGGACACCAGACTACTATCTGCAAAAGTAGTCGAAAATAGGGTGGGTTGGTCGTTTTGGCATGCTTGCAGATTTTTTCAGCGTACAATTCGCAATTTTTTTCATGACCCCCTTTGTCGTAAATGCAATAAATTGTAGTTTAATGTGGCAATAGTGTAAGCAATATTTTCATTTCGAAACATAAACAAACTATAATAGCCTTGAATACGAATTCACTAAACGTATTGGGCCTGGCCCTTCAGTATATAAATAATCGGTGGTTATTGACACGGAAATTGACACGGAAATTGTTGCGGCCAAATAAACGTTAGCTTCATTCTGCGTTGAGTTAATTCAATTTTAAGGAAACACAAAATTGCTTATCGGAAGTAGTAAAAAATAATCCACACATAAAATTCTTATTAAAAAAGGTCAACATATGAACAACAGGAATGATGCACACACTCGCACGTGATGGTGCAAACCAGAAGATGAACATTGTTTGGCCTCATAGTCATGTGATAAGAATTAGCTGACCTTAAAATGTCAACAAAGTCGTGGCTGTTCCAAATGCAAAATTATCCTTTACTGTAGATACAACAATAAGCAATATTAGCCTGAAACAAAGATATCTCATACCAGTGCTATCATCTCGCAAAACCACATCAGAGATTTCAAAGAGTTTCAACGGCAATGGCATTTTCTTATTACTGGATATCGTCTTCAATAAACCTGGTAGTAGAGTGGTTCTCGCTACCTAGAAGAAATTAATAATTATCTTATAAGAAACTGATAACGATCATGCAATGATGCATGCTAATCCATCCTGGTTTATGTGAACTCCTTAACCATGCATGTTACACCTTTTTGAAAACTGGAAAATAATTTTCATGTTTCAAGTTCATTACTTTGATAGGTTTTAATCAATATCTTCTATCTAGATAAAACAACTATAATTATCAAATTTTATCAAACTGTTTATAACTTGAATTTCGATTTCAGAAATAAATTTTATTTTAGGGACAAGTTTATGCAAACATTTTGACAAAAAATATAGCAATTCAAAGACATGAAATGCATAAAGAGGTGAACACAAAATTTATGTCATTTTCATTGACTAAAGCAGTCACATATTTCAATTCCCTAACATGACCAGGGGCGAATTTTGTAACAATAGCAAAAATGGCACACTGTTTTCAAAGCGATTAGCCATTGAAGACAATGTAAACTCTCTCAAGCAGAAAATCAAAACAAAGAAAGCCATGTTTTGGTTTTCTGCTTGAGAGAATTCGCTTTGTCTTGAATGGTTAATCGCTTTGAAAATTACGTGTCGATTTCATTATTGTTATAAAATTTGCCCTTGTTTCCTTGTTGTCACTATTGTTACAAAATCTAATTCAGGAATCAAAATGCAATTTGTCATAAGGTTGATATATTCATATAAAGGGGGATAACACATTTTGACACAACCCTCCCCAGAAACGGCATTGGCCCACTTGTAAACGTGCATAGCATTGGAAAGATCTGAAACGAACAGAACATTTTACCGTAAAATTTCATAAATAAAACAAATTTCAAATCCTTACCCTTTTTTTATTTTACAAAATTTACAAACATTTATGTAGAAAGTTTCAAATACTAAAAAGGTTGTTTACAAAATTGGTAAGCAATTTAGTATGCAACGCAAAACATTCTATTTTCATAGTTTTCATAATTTGACAATTTAACTGTTTCCCTTGCAAATTAACTGTTTTAACTTACTTAAAACTAATTTCCTTGTTTAGGCTACTCCTTGGAAAATGGAAAATCAATAAAACTGTTCAAATGAAAAGAGATTAAAAGTTAAACATTTCACTATGCAAAGACAAAAACTAGTAACCAGTCAAAACAAATGCTGCGGGATAAATACTGTACACGTGAAAAAGGACAATAATCACATATATAAACAGAAATCATGGAATATAATGTGAAATAACAGGCTTTGTGAAATACGAAATTTGGGAGCGGGGCTAATTCTAGGATTTACGATAGTTTTATTATTTTAAATGTTATGTACCCGTTTATTGTTACTGTTATTTGATTAAATTGCATGCAATGTTGCACACAAGGCCACACTCGTAAGAGTAGTGACATGTTGTGAAATGAAAACAAGGATAATTTGAACATTTGTAACAACATAAAATTGTAAAAGTCAACAAAATGAAAACAGGCTGTCTTGATTATGAACACCCCTAATTTTATTCAATTTGAACTACTGTTGAATTTTTTTTGTATATTGTACAAAATGGTACACAAAGGCTGTGTTTA
Source organism: Phacellophora camtschatica (assembly GCA_036873815.1). NCBI lineage: Eukaryota > Metazoa > Cnidaria > Scyphozoa > Semaeostomeae > Ulmaridae > Phacellophora > Phacellophora camtschatica. The sequence continues at coordinate 3,325 of JAYJMH010008607.1, forward strand.
CATATGTGGAACGAAATTATGTTTAAAAAAATTAAAAAAATCGCGCATTAATTCCTTAATACTCAGGTTGCAGATACGGCATTTTGGTGGAAATCTACAAAACAAATGATAGAAAAAACTGAAACGATCTGGAACGAACCCTTTGACAGAAATGTTCCTGAGACGTCATTTTGCACATTTATCATCAACACTTTATATTAAATATATTTTTTGTTTTTACAATTCTTTTTCAACGAAATTAACTAAAACCGCTGAATACTGTATCTGCATCTAGTTACCCCATGCTTCATACATTGTTTCTTGAAACAAGTTTCATCCAAGATTCATTCCATAATTCCTCTGATCTGGAATCACTTTGAAATGCCCAAATTTTTACAATTTCCTTTCAATGCTTTAAAGAACATTTAATGGTTTTACTTCTTTTATTTACGAAATTTTTACTTCTTTTATTTATGTATTAAAAAGTTTAGATATTTCAGGGTTAACACAAATTGCTCGTATTCAATCATGAAAAAAGTGCGAATGAAATATACACCTGAAATTCTAATGTTTTCGGGTTTCCAATATGAACTGCCATTTTGCAACCATCTTTTATGTTTATTTTCTCAGAAACATCATCTCTTGAACACTGAAGTAAAAACAAACACGCAAAAGTAAGCTTATGTTACAACACAGCGCAAGTGCATTCTATATGTAACTTGCTTCAAAACGTTTCTTAAAAGCAAAGACAACGCTGCTGCAATATACATTGTGTAATGTCTGTTGCTATGATTTACAGCTATGAACTACTTGCCATGATTTAAACTGAGAGTTGGTGGGAAATCTGGCTATAGCTATTTTTTGCGCCAAAATAAAAGTTCCCATCTTGCCAAAAGTTTTAGATTCTTATATCCATGCCAGTTCTGCATGGAATACAGGCGTCTGTACGGTATCCAAACACAGCCAGTCCCAAACTAATTATATTTTAATACACTAAAATTTGAAACTTGAACGTTATCGAGTAAATGTGAAACTCATTTTTTCCAAATTAACTCTAAATCTGATTCAATCCTGTGTCAATTGGACCTTAGATTCCAAATAACAATCAAATAACAATAACAAAGAAATGTTGTATCCGATAAATGTTAGCGTGTAGTAGGTAATTTTGTCGCTTTATTTTACGGAAAAAAAAAATAAGCAAGTGCAAGATTCGATAGAGTAAAAAAACTTAAAAAAAACATTGCAAGTAAGTAAGCTTAGTTGCAAAAATTCCTTTTTAGAGAAACTTTCCACCATGTTACCTGCATTACAACACGTCCTAAATATAAGCATATCATTCTACAAAGTATTCAATACCTTGATAATCAATTTGGACATTCTAAAATTGTAAAAAATATTGTGATCAACATACCAAAGAAAAGTTCAGTGCCTCCGTAAAACCAGCTTGTGCAATTGGTGGCCTTACGAGATCGCAAAGCTTATTGAGTGGAAGCTGAAACAAATTGAGATAGCAAAATATTACACAATAAAAATATTATTTACATTACAAAATATTACATACACATTAATAATAATACACAATAAAACAACGTGTTCATAAAATTTCTCAGAGATTTTTGAAAGATTTCCATATTTCAACCGTATTGGCAAATATAATTGAATAACATTGAATTTATTCAGACATGGGCATGTTGAAGTTGTAACTAGAAATGAGCAAGATACTAAGAAAAAGATGCAAATGCTGCTTTTTTACATTATTTTATAACAAGATACATGAACTTCAAAAGGTGAGAGGAACTTTTGAGGAACTTCAAAAGTGACACAAAAGAGTTTGTTTCTGAAAATGCAACACTAATTTAATTTTACTCGGTGAAAGTTTGCACTTGATAGATTTTCCATTTAAAACCTTTCTCTTCGGTATTTTCTGACAAAAAAATTATACTCCGTGTATGTTGTTAAAATGTATCTTGAAAATATTATGCCTATAAAAAACAAAATTTATAAACTCGCCTAATAAAATATCTGTAACTTTCAATTTCCCCAGTTATATTTTATTCTTAATCATAGACATTTAATTATAGATATTATAAAAAGTATATATAAATTAAGAAATATTGATCCCATAATTTCTCGCATGCCTTTCTGAGAGGCAGGGCAACATTTTTAAATCAAACAATTCAAATCACAATAATTTTTCGTTTGAATCAATAGATTTCACACCTGTGTGCAAAAGTTGCATCAAAAGAAACAAAGAGATCAACAATTTGCGGTTTTTGTTGTTGTAATTTGCTAGGCTTCGTTGAAAGGTGCAAACTCTATGTTTTAGGGGCTTTAGGGGGAGAAATTACATTGAAATATTCAAACATGAACTTCTGTTTTATAAATAAATGTTGCAAATGAATACATGCCAAGTAACCAACTTTCCAAGTGGTGAACTTTAAATTTCTCGCAATGAAAAAGTAGTCCACTACAATTGTTGCATTAATTATAGCCAAAATTGTGATTTTGAAAACGGATTTAACAATACAAAAATATGAAACTTTCAATTGACAAATGTTGCAACACAATGTTGCAATTTAGAAAGCAATACAAGCATTACAATTTTTTAGCAATATAAATTCTCCATTGAAAAAATTTCAATGCAATACATGTATTTTACAAGAACAACCTTCATAAGAAACGCCAGGTTGAGATTTGGGTCAAATATCTCTGCTATCTCAGGAATTACTTACGTTTAAGTAAAAAAACGTATGCTGGCGCTGAGCACTTGACCTGAAAAACATTTTAACATTTCTAAGAACGTTGGGGGGGGGGGGGGTTGAAAGCCAGGCTGAGCCTGAGGCTAACTGTTTTTATAACAAATGTGTACATGGCCATGCAAAGTAAAGCTAAGCGCATCGTCGTCGATCTTTAAATCAATCAAATTTGTTACCTGGTTTGCAATGCAATTTGTTGGAGGCATCAATTCAGTTATATTGTTGTATCCATACGCAATCGCAATATCTTCGTATATGTCACATGGATGAATGACATCTAAAAAACGAACAAAAACATTCTCAAGATTACAAGGCGAGATGTTACAAGACAGCCAAGTCTCCAAAATGGTAAATGTAAAATGACATACTTCTCTAAATACATGACATAACTCTCTAAAATATCATATTCATATTTTCAAAATATTTTAGAGTTTAACAGCGCATTTATAAACAACGCATTCTCCTTTTCAAACAGATTTTCAGGCACCGTCAGACAAATTTCTGATCCAACGAATCTCCTTAATTTCTCTAATTGGAACAAAATTCTCGGTCCCGTGGAAGTTCGAATTATGGAGAGTTTATTACATTTCTTGAACAGGTTTTGGAAACATAAAAACAGGTTTTTATACAGTGAACTGCCGCCTCGGTTTGCTGAATTTTCATGAAAATGTATATATACTCAAAATCTGGGTACGGACGTACCTCTGTATAAAACATTACATCATTACCTTATGTGCAGTGATTTGAGGATAAAGGCAACTATGGACGAAAGGTTGTTATCCATCGTGCGTTCAAACAGAGAATGGACTTACAAAAAATTTATAGCAAAACTATTTTCTTCTGTAGATTTGGGCCAGAAAACATTTGGTTTACCTTCATGCGAGAAATTGTCTTCAAATCAGCCTATGAGGTTTCTTGAATGTGGCACTTTTAAAGAAAAAGTCAGGCCTGAGATTCTCATAAGTGGGTCTCCCAAAGGCCGGAATTTACTTTATCTGTTCGGAAAGTTCGTACAGTGGGTTCGAATGAAACAACAACAAATGTACTTACTTTTTAGAAAACTATGGCTTTCTAAAAACATAATTCCACGTGTAAAATGGTACCATAAGAATTCTGTGAAAACCCACCTGCTCTGGTCGGTGGGACGGTAACATGCAACCTTTTTCCATCTTCAGCAACTTCTGATTTCAAACACATCCTTGTTAAAATATCTGCTGCCTTTTCTGCTGTTATCCTAAAATAGATAAGTCATAATGCACACTCGAATGCACACGTATTTGGATACATTTGTAAGCTATATTATTTTATAACATTTGTAATAACATAGACTTGCAATAAAGTTTACTCTCAATTTGTCTGGGTAAAAAGTTGATTGACTTTCAAGTAGTGGAGCACGAAAACCCCTTGAAACAGAACAAACAGTACAACAGATGAATTATTTCGATTAGCAAATGCTCAATGAAGCTAAAGTAAACAAAAAATAAAGCAAGCTTGGTTCTAGTCAGAAAAAATCCCAGTTATCCACAGTTCCACCATTGAGAGTGAAACCTGTAAAATAATTACAGAAATGTTTGTCCAAAACTTGATCGTCAGAATCTTTTTGATGTAATTTACCGAGAGTAAATTTGTTGCAGGATACTTTGACAATATAAACAGATATACCTTTATTAAAACAGTTCCATACCTAAGCTGTTTAAAATACTTGCAAATAAAACAAAAAAGCAATTTTTTCAAACAGGGACACTTTTGTAAGTTAAGACGATTCCAGTAGATGTGGCACGCCTCTCCAATTTCATGCGCAGAGACAAGCTAGTTCCAATGATGAATACATTCACTATATATCATATAATTGCTCCCAGCTGATATAGATAGTTCCACCCCATGTACTAATAGAAAATTGCACACACATAATGATGAGAAGGAATTCTCATTATAGCCATTTCAATTCATCAAAGACTTCTGGAAAAACGCATCCCCTCCCTCTATCCATAATGTGTTTATAATGATCTGTTTTCGGGAGCTTCAATCAATAAAAACAATATAAAAACTGTAAAAACTTTTGCACTAACGTAAGGCATAAAATCCTCCACAGAAGGCGTAAAATTGAGAAACACTGACAGCACATGTCCACAATCGGTTTTAACTTGACAAAAACAACCTTTTTGAGGTGAAAATGACTTTGACCTAAGTTCCCAATAATTTTACGGTGTTCCTCCACTTTAAATCAGTTTTTCCTACACTTTAAATTGGGATCTTATGCCCCTTCTTTCGAAAAGCTACTTTATCATAAATATATTAATAGGAATTATTCAAAACAACAGAAAGAATGAAAAGTCGTCACTGAATATATTAACTAGAAATAAATGTTTGAAAACAAAACCCACAAAACCACTTACATAAATATTTGATGAAAAAGATCGCTATCTTAGCAATTAAAATGAAATAAAATTTTTAATACATACGTTATGCCAACAGCCTTGTTTGACTTTTCAAGCTCGACAATTTCCTCCCTATATTGTAATTTCTAATGATAGAGAGAGATAATATGACAAGTTCTATATTATGTAGATCAATAATCCATACATATAGGTATCTACATGTATAATAACACAAGTTGATAATTAATAGCAAGCCCAACATTTGAGCACCGGCACAAGCAAAGATTTAAAATTAATTTGAAAGCCCCCCGCCCAAATATTCTTTGGACTAAATCGATTTGAACATTTTCTTGAAATATTATGGAGAATCGTGGCGTGCCAGGAACTTAGCTCGAACGATAATTACTATTTGACTCAGATGGCGAGCTACTACCGTGGCAGTGCCAGGAGAGTTCTTTTTGGCAACGTGTAACTCTGGCGCGAAGTCTGAATTAAACCCCAAGATGAGTTTGGGTTATTTTATAGCACAGTCATTGTTCCCAAATACTCTTAACTAACTACTACAGATCTGTTTAATTCTTCAGATACCCGATACTTACTGGGTATGTTATAACTCCACCATCTGGTTGATGCACATCTACACTCTCAATACTGCAAGAAAAAAGTTAAAATTTCAAGAGCAAAAAGTTACAGCAAATACAAGAAACTTAGTACAAGTGACCAAACAAGTGTTCAGGCGCTTGAGAAATCCCAAAAATGCATCTTTTAGAAGTTTTCTCTTCAGGCAGTTATGTATAGGAAGCTCAAACTATGCATAACAATATCGAGCATTTCAAAATTTGAAGCTTTAAGTGACTTCTTCATGAAACGTGTAAAATTAGGTGTTAACGTTAAAAAAGTAGATTTTCCAATTCTACAATGATGTCCGATTCCAAGTGGAAACAACATTAAGCTATGGCTTTCTAAAATCTATTTGATAGTTCCCGTGTTTGCAGAAGAACAAATCTGGAAAATTGACAAAAAAGTTTAATTTTGGAAACATTTTCAAGCGTCTGAACATTTTCTAAAGTAACATGATCTATGATAAGATTAAACATTCTTATGATTTGAGATTTACAAAACTCTAAGATTCGTTCAAAGATAAAATTACAACCGGTGCATTAACAAAACATTAAAGATGTATTTGTAGCTGTTTTAAAATCAATAGTTAAGTCACAACATATGTCATTTCCCGTTATACTTTAACATTATTAAAACCAAATTTTGTTTTGATTTTCAAATCGCACACTTCAAACTTTAATTTGAAAATAAGAGCAAATAACAAAATGAACTACTAATAGATAACGAAATAATTAAAAGACACTCACTATTATAGGAAAAACATTAAAAATATAATTGGAGTGCATGGGCAAAATAACAACAAACATCCAGAAACATAAAAAAAACCCAAGAATAACATCGTGCTATACCAGTAGGTATTTGCTTGTTCATATAATTCTTATTTAGTCAGTATAATGATTTCTATGATAGAAAATAGTGGGCTGGACAAAATATATACCCCAAACGCTGGCGGAAATTTTGAAATATGTTAAATTGTATTAAGAAATCTTGAAATATGTTAAACCGTTTGGAATACGATAAATGGTATCAAGCAATCTTCGAATATAAAAAAGCAATCTTTAAATACAGTTGTGTCCGACCGTTTCTCGCTTTTCAACCTCTCTCTAAATCAACCTCTCCCCTATTGCTCTCCCTTATTCAACCTATTGTTTTCCTGCAGTTCTGGTCAGAATTCAGGCTCTGAGTTTCTTATAAAATGGTTTCCTAAAGGCGAGACTTTACTGTATGGTAAAAAGAATCAACAATTAAAATTGTTGAAAAAAAGAACAGATTGCAGTACACGTTTCTTTCTCTTGAAACAAGCTACGAGCTTAACCAATGACTTGAGAATTTAGAAGATAAATAACATTCAACATTCAGGCAATTTTGAAAAGACTTCAAAGAGAAAACTGAAAACTGTGAATGTATCAACACTCTAAACACCAAACAAATACGTAAGCTTGCATATCTCGTTGACATACAAAACGTGTACTGCAATATGTGATGATGTTTACAAATCAAAACAAAAGCTTTCCAAAATTTCTAATGGTCATTTCAGCGATTTTTCGAAAAATCCAAAAGATTAAGTATATATATACATGCAATAAAAAATGTGCAAGAACCATTACTCTCGATATTTGTAAACTGGTTCCGTGCTTTGTATGATCATGCAAATATATAAAGATGTATGAGCAAATAAATATGAGCATTGTATCAACATGCTTTTAAGCATTATAAAATCTTACACAAAATGTTAAATATCGAATATTAAATAAAAAATATTAAAAATCTCACACAAAAGGTTCTTGACAGTAAACACTAAACATTGTGACCAAGACGTCCAAGACGATTGTTGCCTATAAGAAAAAAAAGTTCAGTTATTAAAGATTTAACGTTACCAACAATTCTCAATTATGTTTCTACTAAATATTTATAGGTATATATATATAGTTATATATAAATATATAATAATGTTTAATATAATATAATATATAATATATATAATATAATGTTTATGTGGGAATTTTTCAAAAAGAATATCGAAGATAAAACAATACATATTTCCGAGACTTTAATGGATAAAAAGATAACGCACAAATTGAATGGAAAATCAACAAAACAAACCTTATGCAAATCAGTTGCAGTGCATTCGATAAATATGTTTTTCGTCTTCAAAGACACTTTTGAGTGATCACCTAAAAAAAGTGTCATATTTTTAAACTTTTTCTACACAGAAACTGCACACAAATAAACAAAAAATTGAATTCGACCAACATAATATGTGAATTTTTTAAACTTGAAGAAGTATGAGAACAGGAGATTGCAAGACAAAATAGCAAGACAATTTCAAGAAACTTTTTCAAACTAAGAACTAGAAACAAAAAGTTTCTTTACTAAAATCCACACACCACTTAACTTTTTTAAATACTTTCCGACAATTAACACATGATGAAGTTTCTATAACACATGTACATCATTTATTAGGCAACACTGTATTCGTCCCAGTGAATTAATTTAAATTTTAATTTTTTTTATATCAACTTCAGCCTGACTGACAAGCAGTTTTAGTCATTCATGTTTTTCAGCCTGTAATTGTTTATAAATTTGAGAAAAATTCCCAGGACATTTTTGTCTTCAATCTTGCGTTCCAAAGAAAGACAGAAATGTTGTCATGCCCTGTCATTCAAATCAATCACTGAAACACTTCATATCCGATAAAAGAAGATGGACTGGCCACACAAGTCATGTTGACTGTTGAATTAAATTTCTGGACTCCAAAAAATAAGTGGAATCAAATTTTTCGTAACTGTTGACCGAAGAATCGTTTCTAAATATTTTTATTGACAAATTAAATAACTGTGCTTTGGTTTATTGCAATTTGATTGCTTCCAGTGGTACCAAGGAAACTTGATATTTGGCTTCGGCGTCGTTGTTTATCTGTCCTTGAGTGATAACAGATAATTTTTTCTTCTGAACAAGTAAACCTTCAACCGGTTTAAATAGTAGTAAAATGATACCCAACTCCTTGCAAAGAAAAATAAAGAATTATTATGAAGAATATTTATCCCTGATTGCTGCAAAAGATTTCTTTGAGAATCCAATTCTACAATACTAACGTTAAACACTCAGACTTTAGGCTCAGAGACATTACAGGATAAATATAATAAGTGGTACACAACAAATAATCACATACCATTTATAATAGGTGGCATCGAAAGAACGACGTTATTACTGTCATAAATAACTGGATACAATGGTTCATTTTCTAATAGGTGCAAATAGTGTTTCAGGTGGTTGTCACTCTACGATAAGGAAGTATAAAACTGTATAAAATCAATAAAATACAAGAATGAAATAAAAACTATGCACCAAAATTAAAATCAGCAATATATATATATATATATATGTATATATTTTGAATATGTATTCATCATAAAAAAAAACACAATCATACATGGGTTACATGGATCATGTTGTAACATTGCAAACCTGTTACCTCTGCATAGATACGATTAAATAAAAACAGCGAGACTGGGTTTAAGATTCGAGTTTCTACAACGTTGGATTAAATCTCGTAGTCTAAGACCACCAGTCGCATCATCAAACAGATAGAATGCGACTCAGTTTAATAGATTTGACCTTGAAGCAAATGTCATTGCCTACCTTGCCACCGACTGTCAAAAATCACGGCAGAATAGAATAGAACCATAGTAAACCCATCTTCACACCAAAAGTTCCATGTTACAATTATCAAAAATTAAAACTACAGCAGATGTCCTAATTTTCCTTGCTTTGAATAAAGGCGGCTTTAACGAAAGCTTCATACATTACATGAAAAAATCTACTGACTAACTAAAAAGATTGACTTTATGGCAAATTTGTATAACTACATCACATTTTGAATCAAGCACCGTGAAGGAAAGTAAAATAAAACAATAAATTCAGCCATAGAGCTCCTACGCAGCGAATTCTTTCTGGAGTATATTGAACATACAACCCTCTAGTTTTGAGGAAGCCCTCAATTTTAGTTTTCGTTGGGAATAAGTCACTGATTATTCAGTTAATTTTACAAAGCACGTTATTTACAGACGAAACCAAAAGAAATATTCAAAACTAAAGCTCTGCCACCGCAGTTTTGAGAAAGTGCATACATTATTAGCTAAGGAGTAAATAAAAGTGCTATCTACGATTCTATTTTAACTATCATAAAATAAAAAGTTAAATTCCTGAATAGTTCAGTTAAAGTTTGTCGTATTGCCTAATAACGTTGATAATAGTCAGCAGGGCTCACCTTGTAAAGCTGCATCAGCTCAGAGGCAGTCATTTCTTTTTGCTAAAATAAAATATTTTTAAATCAAATCATTGATCAATAAAATTCATAAAAAATATAACAAAAGCACCATTGTATCAAATCCTAAAATTTCGTTGTTAAATAATTTTATGCCAATAATATTTTTAATTAAAACTAAAAGCATCAATACAAAACAAAATATCACAGACAACTACTGTGAAACAACGAATTTTCACATCACTGTATCAAATTTCAGTTAAAAACCACTTGCACAAAATCGGTTGTAAATTGTGCTTTCGAAACAGTAACTTTAGCAAACAAAATATTTGAAGTGCAAAAAACATTTCTTTTGTGTGTCATGTATGTCATGACTTCTTCCACTTTCATCTAACATTTTGCTTAAACTAAATCACGACAAGAAAGAAGCATTAAATTTTCTTACAACTTCCACAGCTGACAACTCGGTAACGTGACAGAAAACATTCAGTGAGCAGAGTAAGGTGACATAAAACAAATTGGAAGCAAATTCTAACATTAAGTCATGAGTTTGAAAGAACTTTTCTCAGAAATTGGCCAAGTGGTTAGAGCGCTGGCCCTGCACGTGGAAGGTCGTGGGTTCAAAACCCCGGCCGACTCACACAGAAGATTTTAAAAATGGTACGTGCATCTCTGCTAACCACTCAGTTGGACTGAAGGTAAGTGGTCCTGAGTCGCACTCACCGCCAACAGGAAAATAAGTCACGCCAGTCCCTACGCTCTGGGTAGAAGCGAACGAAAGAGGAGCCTTTGGGTCGCCTCCGACTGACTTACTTGCTTACTTGCTTACCTCCTCTGACTTACTTGCTTACAAAAAAGAATGTCTTTGGTCAGAATTCCATGAAGCTTTCAAACTATTTAATCAGGCATAACGCACGGTAGATTTCCTATTCAAACTCGTCATTACACACGCAAGAACAAACAGTGCAACCTCCTAATTGTGAGGTTCTAAATAACAAATATTCCATTTTACGAATGATTGCCACAACGGAAATGTAAAATAAAATAAGATAATCGTGAAATTGTCTGATTAACAATTTTGATACGTTGTAACTGGACAATTTATGAATTTTAGTAGAACAGATGTCAAAGGGAAACAGAGCCGCTATGGCCAGTTAATAAGCTAGTTCGAAATTACGGGCCTGTTGACATGAGGTGGGCCAGCCCATCTAAGAGAGCTAGCACACTCCAGTCAGATCTGTGAGTTCTATACGATCACCTGTAAATTTATCTTTGCGTTTAAATGAGAGATGGGCCAGCTCACCTAGGGGAGATCCGTGAGAAAGATAGGTGAGATCCGTGATAGGCGAGATGAAAATTTCCCATGTAAACGAAATTTAGTGTGTTGGCTCACTTGGGTGGACTGTAACTGTCATCAATGCGCATATGCTGATACGATGAATCAAAGTTGAGGATTTGTTGAGCTTCGTTAACGGAAAACTGCCCGATGTGGTGAAATAAATTTTCTCTACGTAAACGCAAGATTTTCGCAATCTCAATCGCAAGCTTAGGGGGGCTGGCCCACCCCATGTAAACAATCTCCATGAGCGATCCCTAAAAGCAATGCAAAAGATCATGCCTAAAAAGGATTTTTATATAATTGTTCTGCTTTGAGATTGATTCTAAACAATAACAACAACAAAATTACACTTCCAGTTTTCTAGCAATGTGGTCAAATCTAAACACCGACAACAGAGGAAATTTAAAAAATCAAGGCAGTCTCTAGTACAAATATTTTCAGCTACAAAGACTGATTGCACAGAAGCATATGTAATAGACCTAATCTGCTAAGGTTTGTTTACACCCATTTTGAGTTGTGTGATTTTGAAATTTTTGAATTATTTCGTGCAATGAAAACTTGTGCCATGAATGCAAAAAGTAGAAAAATACTAAAACGTCCCAAGTGTATGGTAACGTGACTTGAATTGGGTAAAACAAACGTTAGCCGATTATTTCTATTGGCAGGTTCTACTGTAAGCGTACAACCAACCTGGTTTAAAGCTTTGAATTTAATTTCATTTGGCGGTTCAGCAGTAAATCGGAAAGGCCCTTTAACGGTGTCCAGATCATGTATTCCAATTGCCACCAGTGATCTTTTTCGGCAGATGTTTTGATGAAGTTTTTCTTGAAGCTCAATAAAGCTGGTATAAGCATCCTTTAAAATAAACATAATTATTTTTTATAAAATAAATATATACCTATTTTAAAAGAAATTTATGAAACATTAATATATATTTATGAAATATTAAACGATATTAAATTGAACAAAATAACATATAAACTAAATATGAAACATCAACTGTGATAAAATAAATAACAATTTATGTTTATATCAACTTATTTCAATAAATTTTCCTGCATTTTCGTCATATTTTCCAATCTTCGTCATTTTTTCGTGACGTAATTTGATGTAATTGAATTTCAATTCAAGAGTCTCGAATGTATGTCTTCTTACAAGTTATAGTTTAGAAAGTCAAGGTTTTTCTTATGAGTTCTAATTTTCCAAACAAGGATTACTTCCACTTTCGAATTTTTATATTTAATGAACTAGAAGTAACAAATGGCCAGTAACTACGCGCAACAATTGTGGATACTGATTTACTTTGCACAAACACAATGCAGGCTCATTTGGAGGTCTTTTCGTATATTTTAGTGTTACCAAATTTATGCACGAACGTAGTGATTTTGTTGAAATACGATTGGTAGGTACCATTGAAAACGAAAGACTTTCTGAAAATTGTTAGCACAATTTATTATTTATTATGGTTTGCCCGTCAAAATAGAGTAATTTTTGCTACCCTGTAATTTTATCAATCAGATCACTTTAGAAGTTTTTAAAATGTTTACATAACTTTCATTTTTTTTTTGCTGTTTTATTCCCAGTTAAAATCAAAGAACCTTGGGGGTGAAAACATTCTGTCATGACCAAGCTTGGCAGTTGTAGCAAATGTACAAATAATTTTTATCAAAAGATCCGTCACCATGATTATTCATCACCATGATTGACAGTACGTGTTGCTAAGTTCTCTGATCAAAATATTCATCTTGCGTTATGTGCAGCTCGGCTCCAGAGAAACCAGGTTCAGGTTTCATACTCTCCCGAGTAGTTGCATGCAACTTAAATCTTGATTTAGACGAGGTTGGTCCAGACTAACGTTATTATGAACTTCCCTTGATGAAAGAGCAACGTGCTTGGCCTCCAAGAGTCTAAATAGTCAGGTCACTGTCTCCGGAGTTTGAAGTTTTAAAGCGTTTAATGCAGCAAATGATATTTTTGAATCACATTAACAGTTGCAACCACATAAAATGATGGCAACTTGAAATAACGTGATGTATTGATTTCTCATTACATCTTATTCTTTTATACCATGCATCAAAACAAGGTCATCTTTGAACTGGCAAAGTACATTTTTCAATGTGCTTGTGAAATATTTGACATTGCTATAATGAATTAGCCTTTCCTGAACATGGAAACTTAAAAATGAGCTTGGTTGATTAAACACACTCGAATTTTTAAACGTCTAAAATGTTTTTGAGATCTGTACATTCACAAAAGACGGATATTTTTTTCCCAGCTTCGTAAAAATAAATTATATGTATATATATATATATACATACAAATTTTCCCCGTTTCATTTGGTTCCCTTTTCAAAAAAAAAGGAAAACGCAATTTTGCAGCCAGTTCCAATAATGTTTTCCACCTTTGTTCGACACACACAATGGTTTTGGTTCATTGCTTCATCTCTGACATTTTTTTATCACAATAAACAACAAATAAACATAATTTTTACATACCTGCGTAAGTGTGATATTCCTTAAAACAGCAGATACACAATGAGGCCTGACTGTTGAAGTCTAAAAAATATTTAAAGGAAATGTGTAAACAAAATAATGTTTGCTTAAAATAGAAGTTAAAATAAAAATATAAATTCTAGACTCACTCGGTACATGCAATAACATTATATTGAGGGACAAAGATTATATAACAGGCGTAAATAAGTCTTCTGGAGAACGGGACGAATTTAAATTTGTACAACCGATGCCTTTTTAGTGTACTTCAATAATGTTTTATTCAAGGCCACGGGAGAAGATTTAGGCACAAATTAAAAGAGGCTAAAATTTAAAGGAACAAAAATTAAGAAGGCTAGACTAATAAGAGATAATATAAATAATTCATAGCTAATTTGTTGAAGAAAAGAAAAAGGCTTCTCTACGTACCTCCGATTTAATGTAAAGTGTTTCATGATTGGTCGGCTTCACAGCTTTGTACTGTGGAATTTTTATCCTTCAAAAAATATTACATGATCATAAGTCGTCCTACAGTGAAAATGTTTTGGTAGACAAACTTCAAAAGAAAACATTGCATAGTATTATTTTCTTAACTCCGCAGATATCTTTTTTCTTATAATTAAGATTACAAATATTTCATTAATTAAAATTTAAAATTGATACTTTCATATGTACGTAAATGTGAATACAAATTGAAAACCAGCCTACTTAGGCAAACAAGCCCGGCTAGTTAGGCTTGCCCAATGTAAATAGGTCAATTGAAAATTAACAGTAGAAAATATGAATAAATCCGATTTATTTATTGAAAAACCCTTTCACACCCGGATTTATCTCAAATTAACAGAAAAATGCCATCAAAAATATATTTTTCAGGGGGTAACACTACAAACCAGCTTAATCCAAGAGATAAACTTATGTCGAAATTCGTATCTTAAATTTATGGAAAGTTGCCTGTATTTACCTCCTGAAAATATGACGTTTTACGTTGTTTTGCAATGGATCACGTGGCCCTACCCGGGGTGAAAGGTTTAAGTTATGCTCGTCTGATAAGAACACAATTTCACAAAAACATTGTCAAATTAGATTAAAAATTCGAAAACTTTGAAAAGTCGATTCAAAATTACGATGAGTTCATGAGTTTAATTATGCGTAAAAGAAATCATACTGCCAAAAGCATATTAGATTATAAATTCGACTTACTTTCCAAGAAAAACAAGAAGACTCCTCGTTAGCCCTTCAAGGCATAATAAATCATATCTGCAAAAAAATTAACAATGGCCTGTTATTTTCAAATATTTGAAACGTTTGAAAAATTTAAAAATGCTTGCACGGTATTAAAAGCTCATTTAATCGTCACTAAAATTAATAAAATTTCACGTTTTCATAGATATATATGGTTTTTTTAATTTTAATGTAGGTCTCAGAGAAATTTCACATTCATCACGTAAAAAGATAAAAACTCAAAAGAGAGGATAAGTTTCTCTATAATTATATCATCTATCATTCGTGTAAAGCCTGGAGCATACAGCATATTTTAATTTGCGAAATGCAAAGACTTTCATTGGCTGACAAAAATCTGCCGTGTGGAGGCATGGAATCCTTGAAGGTTTTTATTGTTGATGCCCAAAGTTTGATATCAGCGATATTTGTCGCAAGGGGAAAGAACAAAAACCCCTGTGATGGGAGGGCCTCTCTAATTACACAACCATTTCACACACCTGTTGGCAGGAACATCAACTTTGTAAATTATCTCATCGGACGCATCAGTTGCTTTCTCTTCTCCTTGTTCTTTCAAAATCATTTGCTTTTCAGATGTCTGGCAAAAGAATTTTAAAAATTTGTTTTTAAAACCTTCCAATAAGAAAATAGAAGTTTCCAATGTGCAACATGAATAACACAACTAGACTAGCTAAATTAAATATCTAAACGTGTAACGGGTGACCCAAAGAAATGTCCTCAAGCTGCTGTGGAGGAGATTTATCTTATGACAATTGTTTTTATCTTGCAACCAAGGCATTGCCATATTTCAAATCTAGAAACATTAACTTGAAGTTTCAACCTTTATTTTTGCCAACAGCTTATCTAAAATCGATTCTATATTCACCAAAGATATGGACGCCAATAGCTCAAAATGATGCTAAAATGAGAACTAGAGGCTTTTGCATAATACCAAGGCGTTCCAACTAAAGCTTTGTTGCATTAAACAGGCGATTTTTATAAGAATCTTTATGCTGTATGTATGCTGTCAAGGAATACCTCTCAAAACAATATAACTTTTCTTACAAATCTTTCAGATTGAGCCCTATTTTTTATAAATATTTTCTTAATTCTTATCAGTGGTTTCTTAAAAGCGTGGCCTATGATTACGCTTAATGCAAAATTAAAATGTATAAAAAAGTGTGTATGTACAAGCCACTTTCTTCCCATATTTGTCGTATTCAAAATTAAACTTGTAGTATATTCAAAATAAATTAGATAAAAACAAAGAAAGAGCTTACCACTTCATCAAGTTCTAATCCATAATCAAAACAAAGCTCATCAAATTCTTCATCAGCTGAAATAGATTAAAATTTTAATATATTTAAATCTCACGTTTTGGGAAGTGGCTAGATTATGTCTCATTCTAGAATAGAAAATTAAAGCACATTCTTCCATTCATTTGCCTGGGATTCACCTTGGGCAAGTGATGGAAAACACAAAGCCTCCTTACACAAGTTATGGTGAAACAGGTGGTTGTCTCGTTACTGGCTCATTGGGCAGAGATTACTACGGCTATGGCAGAGGCTACGATCTACTCCTAACTAAAATGTCGAACAGTTAGGCAAGACTCATGTATTTAGGCAGAAGTGTTTTGCCTGCAGACTAAACGGCCAAGTAACATGGTGTCAGAGACACCTAAAGGAGAATGAATGCAGCTTGCTGTTCCAACTTCAAGCCCAGGCAAGAGAACCGGCAACCCCTGTATTACAGCCATGATTTGATTAATATGAATCACAACCAAAACAGAAATCCTACACTTCTGACAGTGAAAGTCACCATGAGCCTAAAGCAGTTAATTATTGGTAAATAAAAGCTCAAATATTCCGCAATAAAAAGTCTCATCCTACCAGAACACAGTCAAAAATAGCGTGACATACTTTTTTGGCCAGATATACTGTGTACAGTGAAATTTTATTTTGTACAAAGGGGGGACTTTTCAAGGTTAACCAGGCCAGATAAAACCATAAAATAAACCCAGCATCCACAGGAATACGACTACATTATAATTTTTCATTCGAAGATAATTACGGACAGATTTCCCCCTGTTTAATGGGATGTTTGAAGGTTAATTCTCGGAGTGCAAAAATCCTCCTCTCAAAGTTGGTTACCCTAACATCATCCCTAGAACTGAGGTGTTGGGGCAAGGGATATATATCCTCCTTTTTTCATTTTCCATTCTCCTCAAAAGTCTTTAGATAAAACTGTCGACATTAAGATTGGCAAGGAGCATGTTAATCAGGCAAAACATGTCAAGTTTCTTGGCCTTCTCTTGGATGAAAACCTCAACTGGAGGTATCACTTAAGTGAACTCTCAAAGAAGTTAGCAGATATTTTTATGGTGCCCAAGAATACTCTGCAGTAAGGTCTAAGATCCATCAGATATGACTAAGAACGACTTTCCGTTCAAGATCAAACAGTCTCCTTCAGTAATGGTTTTCCGTCGCGAAATTAAACTACGTCTTTTCTCCATTAATTACCAGTCCTGATTATCTTGATAGTATCAACTTTGTTTTTACATCGATCGATCAAATCAAGTAAAATGTTGCAAATTGAAAAATAGGCTTTTAGGATAGGGGGTGCTCTCTCCTCATTTAGTCTATCTACTGAGAGAGATCCTCCTTAAGGAATTCCTCCCCATACAAAATTCTAAGTAATCATGTTGTATAATTTATCATTCATGTTCTGTAATCTTATATTCTTGTTAATTGTATGATTCTATAATAATTTCTGTTAAGAAATGTTGTTGTTATTGTGACTTGTTATAATTTTAATTAAGTGTTGCATGTTTAGTGAATTTTGTATGTTGTGGAATTTTAAAATGAAAACTGAACTGAACTGAACTGAAAAGTTCCTGGACAGTGATTGGAGTGAAGGAAATAACAGATATTTTCTCAAGTCAAATGAAAGAACTGGTTCAAGAACGAATGTTTGAATTTGGTTTGAATATGACCGATTAAAACCAAAGAAAAGTTGGTGCCACTTCACTTAGTCATTGCAATAAATCGCTTACCGCATTTTTACGCAATGAACAACGGGGGGAATTTCCTTACACGTAGCTGCAATAAAACGCAGAATGAGAATCACGAGAATCAAGGAAACGTCGGACATTTCTGGGCCAAGGAGATTATAAACGAAGTTGTTGCAAACGCAGAAATAATACGAGATATGAGATGGATAGTTTTGAACAAATTTAAATAAAACAAGCCTTTCCTTGATATAAATTGGAGAACATTGGTAATGTTATACCTACTTCTCCGATAAATTAGATTTTGCAAGACAAATTCAAAATCAAGCCGACGTTCTTATTAACTATCTGGAAAGCAAAAGATATGGAAACTCGTATCACTTTTTAACAGTCTTGTTAATAAATATTGCATCTTTTGCAAGTTTGTTTCCAAGGGAAGTTTGTTGTGCAACCACTAGAAATTAATTTCCGTGGAATTGCATCAACAACACCAGAAGGAAATAATTGAATTTAATTAAACCTTCTTCATGCATCAACAAGGTTTAAAAACGCAATTATTAAGATTAAAATTCGAATGTCTTTGATGTAAAAAATATATACTATTGTGATGTTTTATCAACTCATTGAAGCGTAACTGAACAACACCAGCAAGAAATAATTAAATTTAAGTAAACCTTCTTCATGCATGAACCAGGTTTAAAAACGCAATTATTAAGATTAAAATACGAATACCTTTGGATTTTTCTAAAAATAATTTTTATACCGTTTTAGAAACTCATCAAAGCGTAAATGAACAACACCAAAAAGAATTGAAAAATTCTAAAGCCGCTCACCTCCGGACATGAAGCAGGTTTAGAAAAGGCAATTTCTAATTTAGATTTTTTAACAATGAATTTTTGTTCTGTTTAGCCAACTCACCGAGGTGTAACCAACCACCAATATGTAATCATGAAATTTAAATCCATGTAAATAATACATTCATGCATGAAGCAATACATTCATGCATGAATTAATACATTCGTGCATGAAGTAATGCATTCATGCATGAAGCTGGTTTAGAAACGCAAAAAATAAATACTAAACTGCATGCCTTTAATCGGGAGCGGGAAATCAAGGAATTGAAGAATCAGGGGAATCGGGTAATAAGTTAAAAGGGGAATATCTAAATCAAAAAAGATATCAATTCAGGAACAATTTTAGGTTGAAACGAGTACCAGAATAGGCATATTTTCCTGTTAGTTAGTACATGCCTGTTAGTTGGTGCATGCCCAGTAAATCCTTCATTTGACTTAAATATTTAGGCAGGGCTAACGAATGCCATATTTTATTGTCATCTATAAAATACTTCTTAATATTCTGCCAATCAACGTTGGTCACACCATTTATCATAAAACAGGAGCAGCGGAGCCGGTGGGATTGATTAGGCTTTAGCACCACCACATTTCTTGTAATATTATTAAAGAATTGGCAATTTTCTATGGTTTAATTGCAGTGGTCTTCAGCCGCTTTAGCCACAACACTTTCAAGCTACTCTACGATCACAGTAAATAAAGCTACGTATATTTAGTAGGAAACAAGTAAAGAAAATACAGCAGCAGGAGCACACATGTGATTCGATTGACAGCGAAGAAAAATGATCTTCATGTGTGTTGCTTCAGGTGGCTTTATTTATCGCTGTAAAATTAACCTCCAATAAATAGATAAATCATCTATCATAAAAGGCCTGAAATTATAATGTGATTTTATCAGGTTTGTCGAACACTCCGAATTGAACCAAAAAAATTTGCTTTGTTTAATGCTTATAATTTTTAAAAAAATGAGCCGATCTTTTGAATACTCTTTTCCACATGTTGCCAAAAAGTAACCTGCATCTTGCAATCTGATGTTTGTGATTCCACGACAAAGTTATCATGTTAAAAATTTTATCGAAAAACCAGGTCATTCCATAGGTTGTGCATTGCATAAAAAAGTGCTCTTCTGGCTCGACCTTTTTAAGTTGCAATGGGTATACCCTTTTTCCTCCATTGGAGTGCCTGCCCGTCGTCGAAATAATTATATATTTAGACTGGTCAATTCAATATTGATAAAAATGTGAATGTTGACGTTAGTTTGCCACGTTGCATTAATAAAAAAATTTAATTGAAAATTTAGTCTTCCACGCGGAACAACGCCAAAATAGTAGTTGCAGATAACTCTTTACCACATTAAGTGAATAATTATGTTATCTTCAGTTTGTAATTTTATCTTCGATTTTTTTCTATCGCAGCTCACAGCATCAAAACTAAATTATATAGAGGTAAAACAACAGGAGGGAAACAAGTTGTGATGAGAAGACAACGAAGAGTTTCAATAAATATGGAAGAAAATTATATATAACTACTATTTTGGCATCCAATTTCCCATGGTGAGTCAGAAACATAGACTTGCCAATTGTTTAAAAAGCATAATGGGTGCGTTCGCATTCCAACAATTCTATAAAATCCTTGCGATATCTGTTCACCTGTTAGTGTTGTGTTTCAGTTTAACATTTATTTGTTATGCTTATATCAATACTTTTCATTCAATTTTACAGTGTACTCACAACATCACCGAACACAACTTGCCTTTCCTTGACATCCCACTCACAATTAAAGATGACACAATTTAAACCTCAATTTACTACAAAGATATCAATGCATACAACTTCCTGGATTGTAGCTAATTACACCCGAACAAATGCAAAGATTTAATCCCTACTCACAATTTCACTGCCTCCGTCGCATTTGCACCCATGAAGAAGATTTCCAGTCAAAATCCAAAGAAACGACACTTTTCGCAAGAGGAAGTTTTGCTGCCTTTTGACAAAACCCAAACTAACTACCGCATTCTTTTCATCCTCACTTACAATCTACTCTATAATATGATCAAGAACACAATCTAGAAAAATTTTCAACATTTACTTGATGACTCACAACACTTTGGGCCTTCCAAAGAGATAAGAACTTCCAAGACACACTCGTCCACACAATTCTTCAAACTATCGACCCAGCTGGCAGTTTTCCGACAAGCAGTCAGATTCCATCGCCGCCAAATTGTTCACGTAGTCTTTTTGGCGCCTATCATCTGAACCGCCAAAATTCTCATCACGTGATAAAAAATCTTTCTATTGTTTATTTTT
>JAYJMH010008618.1:0-24529 GCA_036873815.1 Phacellophora camtschatica
AAATGTTTTCATTAGAACTATACGTTTATTTTTACTCATATAAGATGCAACCCTAGACAATGCACTGACTTTTCTGCTAGCTTCCTTGCAAAAGTTTTTAATGTGTTCATCAAATCTGAGTTCATTATCTATTGTTACTCCAAGTAGTTTTGCATTTGTGGATTCTTGAATTGAGCCATTTTCACTAACTTGGAGAGAGGCAGTAGGTTGTTTAGAAGGATTCATTTGAAAGGACATAAATTTACTTTTGCTTCCGTTTAGAATCATGTAGTTTTCATTGAACCATTTATCAAGAAGTGAGAGTTCGTGTTCCAAATCCAAACATAGATCATGAATGTTGGTATTTTCTGACCAAATTGTGTTGTCGTCAGCATAGTTACATAGCTGACTTTTTTCAAGAATATAGAAGATATCATTAATGTAAATATTGAAAAGTAGTGGACCCAATATGGATCCTTGGGGTACTCCCTGCTTAATTTCCATCCAGTCACTATGAGTTGAATTTATTTTTACTCTCTGTACCCGTCCACTAAGATAACTGTCTAAGAATTCAATTGCTGGTTGACAAAACCCATATGACTGAAGTTTTGCCAGAAGTAGGTTATGGGGAAGACAATCGAATGCCTTAGATAAGTCCATAAGTACAATACCAACAATTTTCTTTTTGTCTAGAACCCTTTTTAAAGCCTCAATTAAACGTACTAAAGGCCGGTTTACACGATCATCTTCAGCCAACATTCTGCCAACTCTTTTTTGCATTTTAGTATTTGCCGTGAAACAAATATACACATTTATTAAAAAAAACTTAAACATTTATTAACTGTATGTACACATAAAAAGCAGTAATAGAAGTTACTAAAGTTCAAATTCTCCTCCAAGAAAAATATCAAAATCCTCAAATCACTCATCTTCAGATTCTGATGAGCTATAAGAAGGCCAGATTTTTTAACAACATCATAAAATTCTTTAAAAGAAGCATTTGAAGTTTTTATTGGACCAGTCTGAGAAACATTATGTTTCCCAACAAGAGTGTTTTTACCAGCTTCCCTTCCCCGCTGACAATCCCCAGCAATCCTTTTGCAGATGATATTCGATACTTTTGGTAAAATATTGATAATTGTTTTAGTTGATTTTGGGGGAAAGTGTTGCGAATGCACACTTCCTAACCACCGAAAACACTTCGCTCTTAACAACAACACACGTGGCTAGATTAAAGAGCTCAATTTCTTGTTGTTTGTTAAATGCTCAAATTGTTTATCTTTATCTCAGGAATGAAATTTGCGAACCAAACTACTACGACTAAAGGTTATGTGATACGAAAATTAAAATCAGTACTGTTAATTAATAATACTACAACATACGGATAAATGATTACACAGAGACGTAGGAACCAGGGGGGCACTAGGGGCACGTGCCCCCTCACTTTTTGCAAACATCTGAAAAATCTGCCCTTTTTTCATGTGAAAAATTGAAAAGTGCCCTTTTTTTACTCCGATGAAATGTGCCCTTCGATAAAATTCAAATGTACCCTTCGATAAAATTCAAATGTGCCCTTCGATAAAATTCAAATGTGCTCAAAACATTGGAAAAGGCACTTTCTTGTTGTAACAATGTAATTTTTCATTAATCACGTTATTTTTCCATCCGTTTTGGATATATTTACGCCATGATGAAAATTACTTTCCGTTTATTCGATTTTTAAATACTGAGACTACAGACAATTGTTAGAATACTGCTTGAGATCGTTCATTTTCAAAACCTTCATGACATATTAAAATGCCAAAAATGCCGTTTCCAGACTTTTCCGAGAGTCTTAAGGCATGGTTAAACGAAAATTTCCTGGGAATTTTCCCAGACCCTCGTCAGTAATTTTCCGCCCCAGTTTTTAGGGCTGGTGACACCGCTGATTGGAGTAGCAGGCAGTATTACATCATGATTATATCGAGGAAGAAACCTAACGAGGGCGGATGGAAATTCGAATGTTTGAGATAACGGGCAGTAAAGATAGCAGATGTAAATTATATATATATTTTTATAGGTTTTCACCAATCTTTATCTAAAGAGCAATTTAAAATTTCTTCTAAGGGAATGTTTAAGGCAAAACTGGTCAATATAAAACAGCAATTTATAGGATTAGCTAGCTTGCATTTAGCGTGAGCTATTAGTTAGCTGCAGTTAATTATTTTATGACCTTTTAAGCGGTTTATTGTGTCATTATGTACTAAATATTAAATATTCTAGAATCTAGGTATCAAACTATCATGAAAGTGCCATTTGAATTCGAATATACATTCGTTATATTAGAATATTAATGTTATATTCGTTATATTATTTCAAATAATCGGTTACAATGTTTGATTTAACCGTATGTCAATTAATGTAAAGATCATCCCTACAAGCAGAAATAAGGGGGCGGTGTTTAGGGCGTGGTCATAAGAGAAATGGGTGTGGTCACAGTGCCCTTCAAATGTTGTGCCCCCCCACTATTCAAATGCTTCCTACGTCTCTGAGTTTATTCCACTCAGATACGCAGTGAGGATAGAAGGTAGATTGGAATTTTTCTGCTATCGTTCACCCAATGAGAACCTGGTTGCAAAGAGAGTATTGTCACTGTAGAAGTGGTTTGATTGGGTCCTTAGTATATTCGGGGTGACATTTTTTGTAATCTTGTGAAGTAAAGTAAGATGCCTGCTCCACCTTCCAAAACTTAATGATTCTCAGCATAGCTCTGCGTTCAGGTTATCTTGCGACGTTCCCCTCAATTTTCCTAGAACAACAGAATTCTGAACGGATTCTAATTTTGCAATTAAATGTGTAAAATGATATTACGACTGAATTCATATACTCTTTCCAGATTACGTCGTTTAGGGTATGACTGGGTAGATAAATGGAGATATGTCAGAAAACCAATACTATTTTGTCTTTCTTGTTTTAGAGGCAGCTGCTTTGATATGAGCAGTGAAAACCAATTTAGAATCCGGGAAAATTCATAAATTTTTATATTCATCTACTTTCATCACTGCTAAGTCATTAAAAAGGAATTCCTGAATCATAAATGTTATTTTTCTCAACTTTTAATACCAATGTGAGAAAAGGAACTGAAGGAACTTGAGATAAACGAAGGAAGCTGAGGAGAAAGCTAATTATTGATTTATTGTGCAAAAATGTAAACTTTTTCACAAAGGGCCTGTTTTTATGAAGCGGGCAAGCCCGGGTACCCGGCTTTATATGAGTATAGTTGGCCCGGGGAGGTACTGAAAATTGTCACGTGATCAATTGAGGTTTAATTTGGCGGAAAAACGCACTGCTTTTTATTCATGTCAGTTTCAACATGGGACCCCAACGAACACCAAAATTTCGTAACTTGATTTATCTCATTCTTGTTCAGTTTGAAGTACTTTTTGGACTCCCTGCAGTTATATGGCTTAGTTATTGTGTGGAAGATATATAAAGCACAAAGAAATGAAGCAGTAATGGCTACAATTCTTCGTAAACGCAACTACTTTTTGCATAAACTGAAAAAGGCAAGGTTGGGAAAGTTGAGACAAAGACCAAGAGGTTTTCTTTCTTATGTTGCCATTGCCTTGCCTGGACGCCATCTTCTCTATTCATCAAACGTGAAAACAATGAATGGCGCGGGCGCCAAATTCTACATTTAGTTCTTTTGACGCGATGCACTGTTCATATGAGAAAAAGCTAGCCCGTTTAGGTGAGATCTCGGGTGCACGGAGGCGAGATCCCACCTAACTGGGCTGGCCCGGCTCTCATATAAACAGTGCGAAAATGATTACAAGCAATTCAATATAAACTTTTGCGCAGGTGAGGTCTCACCTAAGAGGGCCAGCCCGGGTACCCGGGCTAGCCCGGCTCCATATAAACAGACCTTTGTGTAGGCAAAAATATCAAAGAGATATTTTACGCAAGAAATCAATTGGCACTTATGGGGCATCGTAATCCCGCACTCATAGTGCCTTACAATTAGCAATTTAGTTTGGTTCAATGAAAAATATGTATAAATGGAGGTCAATTGTAATTGAATCCATCTTTTTCGGGGGCAGCACGCAGGCTAAATCCCTCTGCTGGTATCTGTGGGAACGGCCCCTGTGCAATTTCGCAAAATATAACAAAACCCAAGCTTATTGTCAAATGCAAAATTAACTGATTAATTTTAAGTTAGGAAATTTTTAAGGTAGACTTATCAGATTCTGCATGGTTTTGAATAAGAAAAGTTTCATATGCATTATGTTCTATTATGTAGCATACGGGTGGCCCATAAGCGATTTTTGTTTGCAGGGTTGTAGCTCCAAATCCGAGAGACTATGAATCTCAAATTATCAATAAAACGACTTTCGAAGGGCAAACTTAAGATCTTGGGATATAATCAAGTTATCTGCAACCACGTTTACCTGTCAAAACTTTTACCTGTCGCAGCTAAGAAAATTTAAACTTTTTATATCAACATTCTGTTTTTGGTTATGATTTGCAAGACAATAGTGCAGTATAGATTTGTTTTATGATTCGGTTACTTTCGGTAAGTTTCTGGCTCAAAATGTTATATTCGAGGGTTCTCAGTAATTTATGTTAAATTATTCAAAAAAATAAAAAGCCAAAAGTAAAGTTTCTCACACAAAAAGTAAATGTACAACATTTATTCTTCAAAAGAATAACTAAACTTGATTTTCAAACAAACTGTTTTAGATCCTTCTACAAAGCCCAAAGTAAAGTTTCTCACACAAAAAGTAAATGTACCACTTTTATTCTTCAAAAGAATAACTAAACTTGATTTACAAACAAACTGTTTCAGATGGGAAATATCGTTTTGCTTAACTAAATGTGCCCAGGGTGTAGGTGATGCCCCTGCTCTTGGATGGTTGAATAAATAAAGCAAAGTTAAAATTACAATGCAGAAGTATGTAACTAAATATGAATAATTCCAACTGATTGCTCTTTTAAAAAGGATGGAACTGAAATTTGAGAGTAAATGAATGAAAGATTCAAATAATATGTGAAAAAGACTTTCAAAGATAAGCATTAGACTTTTACGTTCCCCCTTTTAGAAAATCTCCGATTCCTCTGTTTCCATTTTTAAAGATTTTCAAAATGTGATTCCCCTTTTAGAGATTTTTGTTTTTCGAGTTTGCCCCAAAGATAGGGAGTTCTCATCAATCTGGCATGGTTTTTTTGCTAATCACGAGATGCTCTTTCAAGAGATGTGCTCAGATATTTCCTACGACATGTAGTGCTCGCGTTCCCCATTTTAAATATTTTATGTAAACAATGAGCTAAAACTATGTAAATTTTGTAAATAAAAAAATTAATTTGAATAACACGTTCCCTCTTCAAACGATATTTGATTCTCCGGTTCTCCACTCCAAAGTTCACCGTCCCCCTTTTTAGAGATAACCCTTGGAGAGTCGTAAACTGGCTTCACGATTTCGGCAGAATACGAGCGGTATGTTCTATAGTTCGACAAAACAAAACCTCTTCTCGTTTGTCATCAGAGATTACCGTGTCATGGCTTAAATAGGCTGTAGAATTACCTAGTTATTTAGAAAAAGATAATGTTTCTTTTTGTTCATCTGTTAAACAACACCTCTAAAAGGGGCCATCACGGAATTAACGTCACCTCGACCTTTCTGATGTTATCCCTGCCACTATATCTAGGGGTTTTGTGATTTTTTGAAAATTTTTATTGATTGACTTTGTGATTTTAATATGTAATTTTTGGTTGCGAAATTATACTTACTTACTTAGTAGTGTTTTAATGCAATGTCATTAATGACACATGAGAGTTCGTTGCAGAGCTCAAGCAGCATCGTTGAGCCATGTCTTTAGGATTATTGTTAACTCTGGAAAGGTACGGGGGAACTATGTTGTTGTTGTGTGGCACAGTAGGTTCAATGAGAAATGTGTTGTCTGCGTGTGGTACCATATATATAAACATAAATAATAGCTTTTAATAAAAATTTTAGTACCAACATATAATGAACACGTCGTTTCGGGCATGACCCGTTATCAAATGGTGAAAAAAGAATGTCAGAGTGTCACGGGTAATGACCGAAACGTCGTGTTCTATTTCTTTTCATTATATATTGGTAGGTATGTCACAATAGAGCGACGAGATTCGAATATTGTAGTTATGAAGTTGTGTGTCCGCATTTTTGAGCCCGCGCGGCGATGCGTAAGCAAAAACGTGTTTTATGTGTGTGTGCTTTTTTTTTTTGGGGGGGGGGGGCATTGCTAAACAACATCGTTTTTAAAATAAAGACCATTGTTTCCTTGTTCTATCCATGCTTGCATTTTTGTCATACACCGAGCAGACGTTGCCGAGAAAGTTTGCTGAAAGTTTGCTTCACGAGAACGAAAGATTGTCGCAATGAAAGGTAAATTGAAACATATTTTAAACCATGTTAAATTAAGTCAACTATCTTTTCCTTTGCTAAAGTTTCATTAAATTGTATGGATCCCCACAGCTTTAGTACGATCCCCAATTTTCATGTTCAAACTTTCAGTTTTATAAAGACAAGAGCTTCCATTTTGATAAGATTAAGAGTTGATGGTCGGGATTCTATTCTGCTAAAGACCACATATGATAAAACTTTGTTACGCTGTAAAAAAGCAAGAGAATGGCGAGTGATTGGTTCAAATCAACAAACTGATGTAATTTAATGTTTCTTTGTGATCAAACAGAAATTAGAAATTCAATTCTTTTCAACATATTTATTTTTAAGATTTTTTTCCCTTGCTGTGCTTAAAAACATTGACCCATAACAATTATTCTGGATTGTTTTTGTTCTCTAATGACTGGTTTCAACCTTGTCGTTGAGCACTCAGACTACTTTAAATTATGCCGCAGATAAGTTGAAATTATTATTTGATAAATTATTACATTATTGTATTATTGCTAATAAATTTTGTATTGTTACATTTTTGTTTCATTTCAGGTAGAATGCCAAAGAAAAAAAGGAAAGTTTAAATTGCAATCTCATGAGCTAGGACAGGTAGAATGTTCTTAAGAAGTAATTATAGTGTAGTTCCTGAAGACAAAAATAAAATCTTGAATGGCGATCTTTTATATCTATTTGTTGAAAACGGTCATTCTCTTTCAAAGACCATTTATGTTTTGCCCAAACATTCAGAAGATTTCATGAAAAATCTTAACCACCTTAATAAAATTATCAATTCTATTGTAAAATACAAAGATTTAAGTCGAGATTCAAACATGACCTCTGTTGAAGAAGCTTGTAAGCAAAAATAGAAGAAGCTAGGTGCTTGAATCATACCACCAGAGTTAAGCCCCGGTCAAACGAATTGAACATTTCATTGAACAACGTTGAACATTTGGAAAGTCATGTTGAATGATGTTGGATGTTGTTCAATCGTGTGATGGTCAAACGAACTTAACATCAGGAGGCTAAAGATGGGCCTTTGTACCATACTTGTCGTACTCCCGTATTCTTAGAGTGTTGGTGATACGGGAGTGTTCTTCCATATTCGTCATGCGCATGCGCAGAACTACTCCCGTATTCTTAGGGGATCGTGTTCAGGATACGGCTCCCGTACTCGAAGCCACGGGGGAAAGAAAAGGTTCCTTGATGCGCCATTAAAATTCCAACTGGACAGGAGCAACAATTTTGTTCCGCTTAGAAAACGTGCATTAAAGGAAATTATTAATAGCAATGTTATAATTTCGAAAAATTCGATCTTTTAAAAGAATTTAGTGACATTTTTAAAGCATGGCTACCAAGAAATATTGGAGTTGAGCGACCAATTACTACTTGAAAACGTTGATACATCGAACAAACAAACAAACAAACAAACAAATAGAGCGCAAAGGAACAGATTAGGGACAGAGATACATTGATAAGGAAACAGAAGACCTAAAGGAGAAAGAAGTTTCAATCACGAGTTTTGCTTACGCAAAGATTTATGTTGAGAGAAAATTAACTAGCCTTCAAATTAAAAGCTAGCAAGTTTTGAAAAGAGAAAGCAGAAACATTTGATGAAAAAAATAAAAACTTTTTGAATGAATCTTACCATGAATTTACAAGGACAGTATTTCAGAAAGCTCAAAAAGAGTTTCAGATGGAAAATTGTATGTTTTGAAAATTCCAATCAGAAGAGTGCCAACTAAGGATACTATGAGATGTAAAAGAGCAGAGCACGCTTTAAGCTTAGTGAAGTATTTTGCAGAAAAAGAAGGAGATTACCGTAATACAAAATTATTGCAACATGGTTTAGACAATATCCCAGGGTGATACAGAAACCCGCTGACGTTGTGCGGGTGTTCCTTTTATCTGGAAATTGTCAGCAGAACAAACTGCCCATCTCAGAGCTCGTGGAAGATTTTACAATTCAACAAAGAATGGTCTGACAAATATTTGATAAGATAAGTTCTAATGTATGTGCTCAAGTGGAAAGACAAGTTAGAAATGTTGAGAAGAAGATAACAAGTCTGTTACTTGAGGAAAGATACCGGGTGTCCCAAAAAAGGTAACAGATTTGACCAAGGCTAGAAGCGAGAATTTTGCTCAAATTTGCTTAAAATGATTTGCTTTTGATGGAATATTTAAGTTCTTGTATGTTGTTGTATTGTTACAGGGTTAGAGCAAAAAAGGAGTCGCATATTTGACGTTTTCTTTGTTTTTTAATAAAATATATACAAACAACTATACTAAGTGACCATTATTATAAAATCGTCTTGTTTCTTGCTAACAATAATATGAGCCTTACTAAAACGGTTGTGCTATGCGAAGATTAATGTAAAAAACTACAAATGAATGACCAGCAGGTAGTAGGTCGGGAGCCTGAGCCCTACAACCCACGTGGATTACTTTTTCCTTCCAACATGTGTATACTGCCTCTGAAACTTTCCTAACCATGGGCTTTCCTGGACAAGCTGTTAGTTTTTCTACTGTAGTATTATGTGAGTGTATATCGGAGGGTCAGCCAGAAGGTTAAAAGAAAGAATTAATGAGCACACCGAAAAATATGAAAACACCGATTGAAACTCCGCATTGTTTAAACATGTGACAGAAACACATGGTTGAAAAAGCATAATATTACAGTAGAACAACTAACAGTGTGTTTTCTTTTCAAATTATTAATTACATTGACATTGGTACTTTTTGACACAAAAGATCAACCATTATTATTATTTGACCTCATTTTCAGATAAATGTTTGTTTACATAATAAGTAAAATAATAAAGAAAAATTCACTAATAAATTTATTGGCAATTTTAATCCATCAGAAAGCTTGAAATAGTATCATGGGGTGCTATTTCATCTTTGCAATTTTCAAGGTTGCGTCTTGATTTAAGAAAGATTAAGGTGCTCATTTCAACATTCTACTTTATGATAAACATTTAGCATCAGTTGGCCAAGTTAGTTTTAAAGGAGTATTTTTAAATATATTGCATTGTCACTAACAAGAAAAGCAAACTTTTTAAGTTGTCTCTCAGGTTTATGTATGCCCAAAAGCGGCAAATTTGTTTGTTTTTGGCCATAAATTAATTTTTCATGACAGTTATTTCTTGTAACGTTTATCAACAATAGGTATCATATTTTTATACTTTACCACATACTACTCTGCGGTGTTTTGGGCCAAGAAAAGGTCGCACCATTAAAATTATCAATTTATCAAATTATCAAAATCCAGATTCTTTCCAGGCTTGAAAATATTTTTCTTATGTACAGATATTGCTGTCTGAATCGATTCTAGAATGATTCTTCATGCAAGTGAAAATTATTAAAAGTATTCGTACTACTGTACAGAAGTGATATTTTGAGATTTATGACAACTGACTATTTATTAATATTAATTGACATTTTTCAAGACAGTATTACAATCATGCCTTGGACTCGAGATTGATTTAATTTTGAGTTAACAGCATTTACCAGAACCTGGCAGCATATGTAAATGCCAAAGATGTAATTAATTTGGTCAATTATGTCAGTCGTCAAATATTTAAATATTAAAGATCATTGAATGGTTTATTTAAGATGATTATATTATTTATTTATTTTTCTATCAAGACTTCCAGCCACGTTGTTTTGCTATCTTGTCAGCAATAGGTTTTATTCTCTTTTAAATAACATATGTCCTTCATTTTTATAGCTGATGGAATTGATACATCCGAGGTTCACCTGAAATTGGGAGAAAGGCAATCAACAGGAAGTTTAACACCACTTTCATTTTTTGCAAAATTCTTTGAGTTTCAGGTAATACATTTTACTACCTGTCACATCAATGTGAGAAACCAGTAATATAAACTCCAACTTTGGTTTGAAGTATTACAAAATAGAAATTTCTAAGAAACTGTTGTATCCCATTGCAAAAAATATCCCAGTGCAATCAAAAGAAAGCTTCTACATTTTATGAATTGCCGCATTGGAAAATTCATTGAAAAATGTGACAATTTCTTGAAAATCTTTTTGAAATGATCCAAACTAATGCTTCAATATAAAACTGCACTATAAAATCCATTTCAGTTAAACACACTTTTTTGGAAACTGCATTTGCAAATTGTGATCTTGCTAAGAAAGGATCATTAATGTTCGTTAGTAGCATGTATACATGAATTTGTTGGCTTCTTTTACAGAATCATTCAGAGAACATCGAGTTACATTGCTTAGATCTTTTTCAACGTACTTGATGATTCTATTTTTTCAGCAGCTGAATATTATCTAAGCTATGAAATCAAACAACTTTTTCTAAACTATGATAAGTCAATGTTTTTGAGGCACCTATTTTTTTTTAAAGCAATTTTGTCAACTAGCACTTCTCCGATGCAAAATTGCTTAAAATCGACATAGCTTTTCTGCCTTAAACATGTTTCATTATTCTCTTGATTCATATAACTAGCACTATGCGGTTTTTGTGTATGCTTTAGTTCTACATATTTTATTCTTGCAAGTGAATGGAATATGTAAGTGAATGTAATCAGTTATTTCATAGGCGTATGAATGTAACAGCGAATTTATGCTGTTATTTACAGTGTTGGAGATTCATGAATTAAACGCTCCTTTACGCCTTTGCTTTCTCGCGTTATTTTCAAAATATTTGTTGTCAATCTAATATTTTGAATCCGGAAAATAGTCGTAGAGCATGACAGAAGATTTACAAAAGAGTTTTATTATACTATTACTTGTTTGTTGTAAATTAATGAGTTTATATGATTTTTTATTATTTTTATTATCTGTTTAGAAGCGGATGATAAAAGTAAACAGCGAGCTGGTTGAAGAACACACGTTTGCTTCTAGACCATCTGATTGGCCTTTTATGAGAAAAGGTGTTGCCTACTGGATAAGCAAAGTTTCCAAAGTAAATATGATTCTTATTATTATGGACACTATTTCTGTTCTTCCTGGCGGATCGTGATTTTGTGTAGGCTGTTTTTAAATCAGATTAATTAAACCAGATTAAATCAGATCATTCAAGTTTTCACAAATATTTTCAAACAAAGATCTAATGCATGCAATGAACGTACTTTTATTTTGCACATTGTTGTCCTTGGGCTTAAATACTTTGACAATTTATTTTTTCTTTTTGGCTTTAGTTTTTCTTCTTCTTTTTTTTCTTGTCGTTTTGCAAGAAATTCAAGAGTGACACGCGCATTTTCTTTTGTTTTGTTGCCAAAGCGAATGGCAAAATCATGGTCAATTTTTTAAATGTTCTAAAACCGCTGTCAAAAATATGCGATGATTTCCCCTTTTGCAAAATTTATGTTGTTTCATATTTGCCAAATATATTTTAGAAGTTCCGAAGTATTCTACTGCCCTCTGGCTCAAATGAAAGGAATATTCCCTATATTTGACCCACAATTTCTACAGCAACCTCTCTTACTAACATAGTTGGCACATCAAATGAAGAAAATAAAGCGTTTTCGTTTGCTCTCGTACAAAATGTAAACAAATGCGCTGATTTGTTAAACATTTCCCCCTGCTATTCAGTGTCATTAAAGGTCATATTTACCTCTCGTGTTACGAAATTTGCGTGGCTACGTTCGTTTTGTATTGTATGCTAAATTCAACAGTTTTGCTTTTGTTTTTGATAGGATTTGTTCTCAATAAAAGCCACTCCAAAATTGCGAATTATCTTTACAATATAAAATTGGCAACTTTATGTGGTAACTTTGTTTATTTTCAGGCTCAAGTTTTTTGCATTGGCAACCCAATTGTCTGGTGGGCTGGAACCTTGTCTGTTCTTGGCTACTGTGGATTGTATTTGTTTTACATACTGCGTAGAAGGCGAGCTGTGTATGACCTTAATTTAGGTTTGTATTAAATTCCTTTAAACCAGCCAGATTTTTTGTCTTTGCTTGCTAACATTTATTTAGGGCTATTTCATTCCATGTCAAATCATTACCAAAGAAAAGCAACAACCTTGACAATTTGCATACTTTGACAAATTCTCTCAGGCATGGCCGAATGTCGTGGGCGAAGGCCTGCAAGTACCTACAATCGCCCCTCGATTGCTGGAGGTGAGCTGTCGTTACTTCCCTCAATATTTCCTTAAATTAAAACCACCCACCTTCCGTTTTCTTTTTGTTAGTCATCAGCTCATTTTCTCTGAATAAATTCCTGATCACTTGAGAATTATTCCTGTTCTTTGAGCCTTTTAATGAATTGCTAAATGGTATTCATGCTGTTAAATAATACTTGGAAAAATGACGGGAGGTTCCATCTGAAAGAGCAATGCTTATAGACTTGCCCAAATTCCATTCCTTTTTTAATCCAGATAAAAGAAAAATAAATGAAGAAAATGAACAGAGAAACTCCCAGTTGAAGTTCGGATTAAAAAGAAGTAGACTTAAGGCAATTCTAGAAGTGTAAAAGCCAAATAAGGGGATGCTTTTAGACAAAGACGAAAGACTATATACAAAGGTACAAGCAATTCCGAATCAGATTCGTTAACTGATGATATAATATTTGCGTACTATTTATTGTCACGTTTAAACTACTTATTATTACCAGGTTTTCAATAGGAAAATGATCTCAATGACCTTCACTTTTCAAAAAAATTTCACTTTTTTTTTTACCTTCATTTTTCACTTTTCTTGGCTCTATGGTCTATTTATACCCTTTTTAAAGCAATTGTAATCAGACTAAAAATCGCCCTTCTGACGTTTCCGAGGGGAGCCATTACCGCCCACCTAAAATCTTTACGGCACAAATTGTACTTTCTAGGCAATTGAAATGTTACAATTTATCTCCCCAACTTTTCCACAGCAATCGACCACAAAGATGCAATATAATCTAAAAAATACAGGATGTTTCCTGTAGCACAGAATTCCAGAACTATTTCATACATCATTGTATTAAGAAAAACTGTAGTCTGGAAACTAACAATAGCGCATTGTTTTGAATTTATTATGCTAATATTTTTCGTGCCCTGTTCACCTGAGAGTGCATCAAACATGGAGGCGTGGTGTTCTAAAACAGAGCAAACGTGTTGTACAGAGTTTCGGCCATGAACTAAAAATTCATCAGAAGATGCCTGGAGCAAACTGCTCTATTTTTGGCTGTAACTCCAATTGAAAGAATTGTTTACAGGCCATTTCTAAAGTTCCATCTTGCAATAATGACAAATACAGTGGAAGAAGGAGCTGATCAATATGGTTACGACTGACCATGTCATTGGTCAAAGCCTCAAAAAACGGATTGAAAATTGCAATATGCTATTGCAATATGCGGTTGCAATACGATCATAATATGCTAAAGACGCTTCAGCCCCTCTCAACTGAATTTCTGTGAGTTTCATTATTTATATTATTTGTTTTTCATCATACTTTTGTGCACCCAAATGTAATTTTGAAGCGAGGTTGCAATTGTTTGCCATTTATTTTCTGAGCAACAAACATAACAAAAGCAGGACCAAGGGACGAAGGGACACCAGCCAGGATGACATTACTGTAGGTTTGATTTTTGCATTAAATTAGAAGATTAGTACTACCACCTGAAATGTTTTTATTAACCATCATCTCTTCTCTTGATTTACTGTAATTTTATTGTCATCATTTTAAATCAAGGAGGATTTTAATACTATTTATAATTAATTTGTATTTTGTTGAAATCGTTGAAATTGATAAGATTCGTTTTTCTTATAGTGAGAAAAAAAGAACGAACATCATCAAAATCTGTGATTGTGCTGGTTTAAAACCCAGAACCTGCACAAACACATTCTGAATATTTGAAATCTTTTGGTGAATTTAAGGAAAGAATATATTAATTGAAATGAAATAATTAGCAGAGTAAAGAATCAGATGGCTTTCTGTGCATTGATCATAGTGACACAATCCACAACACACAATTTCGGGCAACAGAGAAGCCTTGGTCCCAGAAAGGATAATCCATCCTTGAGAGATGTTAAATATAATGACACTACATTGACACTGCAATGGTTAGATAATTTCGAATTAAGTTCAACTGAAATTAGTATTGAACACTGGAGGAATCAAAATTTATTGTAAGCATCAACTGAAATCTCGAAAAATTTCGAATTAAGTTCAACTGAAATTAGTATTGAACACTGGAGGAATCAAAATTTATTGTAAGCATCAATTAGTATTGAAATTAGTATTGAACACTGGAGGAATCAAAATTTATTGTAAGCATCAACTGAAATCTGCTCAAAAAGTGACAAAGACACATTTGCAGCTAATTATCGAAGTTACGCACCTTTCATAAGAAGCACACATTTCAAGTTGCGCCTCGATGTTTCTCATTTTGTTCATAAAAACACTATAAAAATGCGCTTCAATACATGAGTAATTTATTTTCACGTAATGTGTAGTGTCTCGAATAACAACAAAATGTTACCCAACGAAAATCTCAGCCTTGTGTTTCTCGCCAATAACACATACTCAAGGACGGCAGGGCTATACTGAGTGGGGGGGGCTGAAGCCTACAAATGCCCCGCCGCCCTTGATACTTGCATTGAAAGTTTACTTTTCACTTGCACACAAAATATGTATTTGTTGTAAATAACTGCATAGGAATCTTGTAACATGATTGCCTATACTGTAAATAGGATTTTTTCAAACTTTCATATACATGTTTTAACAAGATCACTTTTAGGATAACCAACAATAGATGCACTTCTCATCACTTTTTATGAATAGATTTACATGGGATATATTATACAAATCATTGAAACAATGGAAATCTTCATCTTTAAAAATATTTTTATAGATTTGCAAAGCATTACTGAATAGTATATTGTCTTTCATTGTATTTTTGAACTGTTATCCAAGGAGAACGTTTTTTTCTTCTCTTTTTTCTGTTCGCAAAGAATGTGCCTTTTGTTTCTTTGCTGCAACTAAATGCTTTTCTTTGATGTCCTTTGCAAACGAACAAGCTCTTACTCTTGTAAACAATGTCATCAAATCTTGTAACATGTTCATGAAAACCTCTTCTTGAATTTGTTTGCTTGACTGCTGAGCAAATTGTAGAAAAAGCTAATATTGTTTCATTGTCTTTGAGAAGTTCCATTACAAAGTCATTACTATTGATGCACTCTCCGGTGGACTGGGCGCGAAAAATATCCGCTCAATAAGTTCGAACAATGCGCTATTGGTAGTTTCCAGATTACAAGTTTTTCTTGTGACTATGCTTAAATAGGCCATTTTTTACAAACATTCATTATAAACAAATCAGGAATTGTTTAAAAATTGCTCTCAGAAAGAACAGAAAACGCCTAGAGAAGACTCTACGCATTTTAGCAGACACGTGTTTCTATTGCTATTGAGAAACTTTTGGTTAAAAAGTAAATTTTGCGACAAAAGTTTCCTTGGTATTATTGTTGTGTTCCTTGATAACAACACGTGTGTTTGTTACCTACAAAAAATGTGAAGCCTTGCGAAGTTTGAAAGTTCCCCTTCTAACGAAATTACTTGTAGTTTGTCCAAATGTAATGTATTTTGACCAAATAAATATTTTACTGCAAATTGGCCCTAAACCTATCCAAAGTACCTTCATATTTGATATTAATTGTTTTATAGTTATAATCTTAATTTTTGAGGAAAATCAAATAGATTTAATTTTTTCCGAATTGACATCACTGAAAGTGGGCTTTTTCGAATGATATCGGCAATTTCACATGCTTGTCTTTGCGATGCAACCTGGTGTTTTTAATGGCGAACCGCAATCGGTTTGTTCAATTGTAGACACATGGCTAGTAGACATTCTCTCCGTCAGTATGTTCATAAGTTTCTTTGCTGTTGCTTAAAGTGGGAACAGGGAACGGAACGGGGAATGAATGAAAATGGTACGGGAATGAGTGGGAATGGCATGGGAATGAGTCGTAATGGTATGGGAATGAGTGCGAATATGTGGGAAAAAGTAGGAATAAGTAAAAATGGTATGATAATGAGTTGCAATAGGATGGAAATGAGTGTGAATGGGATGGGAATGAGTGTGAATGGCATGGGAATAGCAGGGACCATGGATATCCCATAGGTAGGTGGCGTATGCAAAGAAATCCTAAGACCCCGTTTACACGGTTTCGGATCACTTTTGTATCGGATCAAAACGTTATGGATCACCATTCCGTTTACACGGTGACAGATCAAAAGTGTATCGGATCAGCCTCCCGTTTGCACAATGGCGGATCAGTGAGAGAAAGCTCACTCTTAAATTCCTTTGCCATTGTTTTATTGTTTTCACTTCTCAGCGCATGCTCTTGTATTGTCTTCTGATATACAACGAAGATTGCGCGCCAAAAGCTTCATTCAGCACGAGATCATTCTAAGATGCCACCAAAACAACAACATAGAAGTGTTGCAAAAAAGCAAGAAAAGGGTTTTGCATGGACTGACGAAGAAACGGCACTTCTTTTACGTGGCAGAATTTGGCAGAATTTGTCCAAATTGAAAAGAATCAAAGCAACAGGAACGCGGTCGACTGTGGAGGGGGTAGAGTTGGCATGGCTCTCTATGACGAATGCATCGAAGTGTGGGCTGGATCACCCGCTTTTGAAAGTATTCCTTGTGGCCTTGGAAAGCAGCTTACTACTGGGTGAAACAGTAGGAGGGAGTCAAGAAACTGATTATGCACATGATTTTTTGGAGTCTTTTGCAATTTCCAATGACA
This sequence comes from Phacellophora camtschatica, assembly GCA_036873815.1. NCBI lineage: Eukaryota > Metazoa > Cnidaria > Scyphozoa > Semaeostomeae > Ulmaridae > Phacellophora > Phacellophora camtschatica. Next base: position 17,094 of record JAYJMH010008618.1, read on the forward strand.
CAGATCATGCCCCTTCTGTTGTTGTTGAGGAGGCAGAAGAAATTAATGCTGACATTGATGTAACTCCTAAACTTCCAATTAAAGATATGGGCCAACTATGGACAAATTAACCAAATTGGAAAAGTATCAAAACATTTTTCATAATCTCAAATTAAATTGTAATTTGAGTATTTTAACAATTAATTTAGTCATTTCTTGTTTTGCACCAATGAGAAACTTCGGGTGTCCAAAAAAGTCTACTTGTTTGATTGTGTCTAACAATGAAAATATTACCTAAAACGCTACGAAACGCTTTTGATGCTACTCATTGATTGTTAACCTAATGAAAATTACCTTGTTTGACCTTTTTGGTGCCTTATAACTTAAGATATTTATTTTTCAAGTTGAAATTGTACGTCATCCTCAAACCAGAATTTTTAATATTCATCTTCTACAATTTCTTTTGGGCATCTTGGAATTGTACCAGATCTCAGCAATTCATTGATTTTGATCTCCCGAACATTCGTGCATCGTGCACACTTACTGCTTGCCTCTTCATCACTAGTGTAGTCACATATGGCTTGTATATTCAAAGAATATCGATTCTTTCTATTCAGGTAGTCTGTCGGCTTTTTTGAAGGTCTCTTGATTAAAACATGGGTTCCATCAACAGCCCCAATGCATTGTTGAAACCCATGCTTTTCACAATATTTCCTTGTATAAAATTTAACCTCATCTTCAGTCATTGGCAGTCTGGTGTATTTTGGCCCAAGATGTTCTGTGATAGCACAACACACCTTTCGAACTGTTAATGATACAGCTGCTCTAGAAATGCCAAATGAATTTGCAATTTTTCTATATTGTCCTTCGTCAGCCAAATAATACAAAGTAAGAGCAACTTGCTTTTCAACAGAAATGGGAAGGTGCATATTTGTCACTTGCTTTACGACGCAAGACCTTAGTTGGTCGCACAAATTATAAAAGCTGTCTCTCGACATGCGGAAATATCTATCTCCACTCTTCGGCAACAACCAAGTTTATAGTAAAGTTATTCCACCATGCATCTGTCCTACGTAGTCTAACTCAGAATTTTCTATATTTTGACTTTCTCGAACGTTTTTGCATGATGCGTTGTATTTTACCTATTCTCGATGAACTGTCTTCAACTACTGACTCTAACATTCTTCTTCTTCGTGTGTATTCGGCACCGTGCCAAATGGCTAAAACTGCGTTCAACTTGGCAGCTACAGCGAAAGAACTGAGCAAGGACATGAACAGCAAACCTTCATTTTTCTGTTTCGATCAAAATAAATTACGGTGCCAAAACAATGCTGCAATTATGATTGGTTCTTGTTCCTGCCAAAAACACCCTCGTTATGAATCCGTATCAACTTGATGCGGATCAATTGCGTTTACACGGTGTGGAGCACAAGTGATCCAATACAAAAAGTGATCCGATACGAAACGAGTGCGCTTTTGTAGCAGGATCAAAGTTGTACTGAGAGCAGAGCAGAAATTTTAGCGGATCACTTGGAGCTCGTGTAAATGGGAGGCTGATCCACAATAGTAAATGGGGTCTAAGACGACGCAAAAATATAGCTAATAGGAAAAATGGGAAACCCAAAAGCAGTAATTTATTACAAAATTTTTTTTTTTATATTTGCCGTGTTGTTTGCTCTTTCTTAGTTCTTGATAACACTGTAAACACAAAGAATATCAGATTTCATATTTTTAGAGCTAAAGATATAACTTTCGATAAAATAATGTTTCGACCTAAAAATTTAAGATTTTATAGAAGTGACGGCTTGGAGATGAGCTAAAAAGTATCCAGGATCTGATATCTGAAAATGCAAAATATCAGTACTTTAGAAAATTTGAAATTAAGTCCTGCAGTTGTAACTTGTCAACACATTTATTTGTCTTTGATCAATACAGTTTTTAATAAAAAAGAGGTGAATTGACAAATACGAATTCTATTATTGCCACTCCTTGTATACTTAGACTATGAGACAAAAGGAAATATTTTTAATGATTACTTTTGCTTTAGTGTACCGCCTTGATTCAAGTACTACAGCGTATCTCTCAAACTGCCCCTCCCTTGACAACCTTTCGTTTGTTGGGTTAAAATTATACTCAGAAGCTCCACTACAGTAACTTTGCAAACGTGGGTTCATTTGTGGGTCGCCAGTACTGTCCAAATCAGTCTGGATTTCGATCAGCCTACTCAACTATAAATCAGTTGTTTGGTATTGTTCATAGTATTTTCAAGCTTTTGATTGTAACTCCACTCATATTTTGTTTTTGTTTATCTTAATATCTCTATACATTTGAGTTGACAGGTTTGATTCACAAATTTCTTCATTGTTTTGTGTTCTCCAAAACACATCTGGAGCCAATCAAAACACATCTCCGTGTTTTTGTGCATCCTTTACAAACATAACGTTTCTGCAGGTTTTACAATCATGCTAAATCTGTCTCGCAACACCATTCTCATGCCAATTTCACACAAAATTCCTTGTTTGAGCAGGACTTGTTTATTTATATTTTTAATAAACCAGTTGATTAAGCAAGTTTTTTTTACAGGTCAGTGGCAGTTGTTTGTATTCACCGGGATGCTAATTGTCATTGGATACTTTATTCATTTCCTTCCCTTTTTCATGATGGAAAGAACTCTTTTTATTCATCATTATTTGCCTGCGTTGATGTTCAAGATGTTACTAATACCGATAATTGCCAATCACATACAACATCACATGTTAGGGTATGTATCTTGTTTTTTCCTAATTATTAACAAATGTATTTGCATATAATTGAAATAGAAATGTTTACAACATATGAACATTTTCAATTAACAATTTATTTCATTAGCGAAGTAAAAAAGCAGCATGACAGCAAAATGTATTTATGTTATAATATTATTTATCCTAAGTGTCTTTGTTGTATCTCCGTGGCAGTCAACTTGTAAAATGTTTCTGAAAGGTAAACATTTGGTCCACAACTGCCGAGATTCTAAAGTAGATCTGAAAATTATAACTAACGAAGCCACTAAATTTCAGATAAAAGCATGCTTGTGCTATGGGTTTTTTAATTTTGTTGTTTTAAAGTATGATTAGATTGTTTTTATAGGGAAGCCAACCTAATGCTTGCTGATTCTAACAGCATGTCATAATGTTTTTAGTTTGTCATATTTTCCGCAATGTTAACGTTAAGAATAAAGTTATGAAAACCGTAAATAAACATTTTGTTGAATAATGCCCTAGATTGAACAAAGATTAGCTGATCAACTACTACCTTTGTCTATTTCTATTAAATTGTTTTAATTTTCTTCATTGAAGCCACAAAAGTTTTATTAATGAAGTTATTCTACATTTTCTATTCAGGAATTATCCGCTACTACAGAAAGTATTTGGTTGCATTTGCGCTAGTTTTGCATTTTTAGTGATACTGTCATTTCGGTACTTTAGCCCGTTTACGTATGGTACACCAGCATTGACTACTGATGAGATCTCGAAAAGAAAATGGTTACGAACGTGGGAATTTCTGTGAACAATGCAGTTTTTACTGAAAAGAAAGATATATGTGGAACGTTTCAATGATTACAAGGTGTTTTAAATTGACGATTTCCTTTCACGCTTAATTGTACGAAAATTAGCTGTTAGAATAGTGCCCAAACGTTTTTAACCAAAGTTTAATTATTCTAAAAACTATTGAGCTTGTTTCTAGTGCAGCCCTGGCGTATACGTTTGGAAACTGCACTGTTGCTGGTTTATTTTGGCAAAATACGTTGTAATATTTGTTGCACTTGAGATACGTAGTCGAGAGTTGACTGCCACTAACAAACCTGGTGACTGTCACTAACAAATGAACGTACTTTTATAGACTGTTCATTAGTTTTTAACTGCAGTGTTTATGTGCCAGTTAAGGTCACTTAAACACACAAGAGTATGCAACAACTCTTGAAACTTGTATTGAGCATTAAAAAACCAAACATACATTGGTTACAATAACGATGCCACAAGGAGCATATCATAACATTACATCCCTGTGGCCTGTACATAATGACAACGAAGAGAGAGAGGCTGGGTCAAAGAGATGAACTTCCCCGCTTTGAATTACGTTGTGTGGTCTAAGGCCACTAACCGCATCAAACGAAAAAAATGCGACTGATAGATTGGACTATATGCGAATTTATTTAGAATGGTATTAAGATCGTAAACTTTAAGACTTAGTTTTGAGCATCCATTTATTTTTAAATGATTTTGGGAATATAACTGGATCTGACAAGTAGGAATATGGAGTCAGATTTGGGAAAATACTGCTTCCTTGATATTTAATCAAGCGAATTTACTGACTGCCACAAACTAATTTTCAGTGTTATATTTAGCTGATCGATCAACTTTAGAATAAAACTGAGTACGTGATAATGTTTTATACTAACAATGCTCTAACCTTTTTAAAATTTATATTCATATTAAAGAAAAATGAATTTTACGTAAATGATGTAGAAAAATGAACTAATTTAATCAACTTGTTGCGAATTTGAGTGTTTCTGGCGATGAATCTGTTTGGCATATCAATATTCTTTAGCAGTTGAAGGAAACGTTTATATTCCTCTTTTTCTTTTCGGTGCATTGGTGCCTTTTCTAATTAACTAATTCCGAAGATGAAATTTTCAATCAATCCAAAACCAGGACTTTAGCTATGAACATGTGAAACATGTTTGAGCTAGAGATGTATATCTGTACCAACTGCTATACAGGTGAATTTTGGCAGAAAATTATGCTTCTTGGCCAATATATAACTCATTGCTGGTGGAACATTCACTTTATTTGCTGAAGAAAACAATTTTGTTTCCAATCATGCAAAATGTGTCCAAGAGTTTTTTTCGTCCGACGTTATTTGTCCGAAACTTATCAGTCCAAATGTTTTCGATGTTAATGTATTGCATTTTTGCTGTCGATGATTAAATTCAAGGCAGTGTAGAAAGATGTCTTTCATATCTTCTATCCCATCATTTACTGGGCACATTGCATTTATGGTATCAATGAAATTATGTCTGAATTTGTGGACATTAAATATGCTGAGTCCAACTCGGAGTTGGGTTTAAAATGCCAAGCCCTTTGGATCATGTACTCCGTAAATTGGCTTTTGAGGAGGGCGGATAATAGACAGTAATTTATTTTTGAAGATGCTAACAGAAGAGGATAGTTTTATTTCAGGATCAAGTTTCTCCCACTCAGTTATGCAGTAAGGACAAAAACTGGACATTAAGCTTTCTGTTCTAGTGTTGATTCGCCCCATTAAATGCTGCCTACGAAGTCCACAAGCTTGTTCTGAAGGGTTGGGTATGGGGAATCGCGTGTAGCCGGGTGTTAACTTGTTAACTATTTTATAAAATAAAACAAGGCGTCTGCTCCATCTACGTGAATTTAACGGTTCCCACTCAAGTTTCAAATTGGTTCCTTTGTTTAGCTAAAATATGTAACGGTAGGGATATAGCTTTTCGTGTTAACTTGTTGTTAATATACTATACGATACGAGCTTTTCGTTATTGCGTTTACATTTTATATTTCGTATATCTTGCTGTTAAGTATATATCCATTTGATTAAACTTTCAGTTTTAAATTACGTTGTATCTTACGTTAAACGGCCTAAGCTTGTTAAGCTTGGCTTTCTTGGGTCGTGTAGAATGTATCTTTCGTTAAATGTTTGAAGGGTATTTTATAAATAAATATAATGATAAAATGCCACTTTTTTGGCTGGTTAAATAAATTTTAGTGTGTAATTTTTGGGAAGACGCAGTAAGAGCCCGTGAATAAAAAACTGATCTAGAAGAAATTTTTGTCGGCAAATTAAGATATATCCCAAACAAAGTAGGCAAATTTCTGTCGGAACCTTTTTGTATAAATGTCGTCATTTGATTACTGATTTTTCAAACCTATTAGCAGAAAATCAATTTTTTCGTAAAAAGATCACAACTTGCAATTTTCCGATTGGACACGCCCCCTACCCAAGACAAGTGGTACTACACAAGTAAAATTTATAATTGCAAGATATACGTATCAAGAAAATTATTGATCAATTAACATATCTAACATGGGTAATGCCATGTCTAAGCGGGCCAATAGACCTCTGATATCGGAATTCGGCCCAAGTGGAGTTTCTTAGCTAAGCTTTAAACGTTCTAAGTAGATGGTTTCTTACTTTTTTTGGATTCTAGAGACTAGTTTCTTAGACTTGTTACGATCCTCGCAGATATCGCTCATTGAAAAGAGACTCCAACTAGCGAACTGAGGCCTTGTAATGAGTCTTCTAGTTTCTTATAATTTAAAAAAGCCGCTTATTAACCCTATCTGGACCGGGCTTTTTTTTATCAAAGTCAAACGGGGGGGGGGGGGGGACCCATCCAAAATCAATGAAGGGTAATAGCTATTGATTTGCAATTAAGATAACACGATCTATATATCAAATGCTAACAATTGGCAAAGTTTCAAGGTAATTAAGCCACTGACGTCATAATGACGTCATAAAAACGAATCTTTGAGGAATTTTCAAAACTCAAAGATGAGTAAAGTTATGAATTTGCATTTTAGATACAATGTTGCAGATTGCAATTAGAATGACACCTAGGCTATCTTTCCTCCAAAAGCAGGTAATTTTCAATCTATTTTCAATGTATATAATATTTTTGTGAAATTTGTACATGCTTTGACAAAATTGTGGAAAGATGAAATTTTCGCGCATGCGCAATGAAAAATGAAATTTTCGCAAGTTTATCACGTGTCATGATGTATTAAGCTACATTTCAGAGTAAAACCATACGAAAAATTTAGAGCAATGCTCTGAATGGCAGAAAATGGAAGTAATGACGAGGTCAACAAATTCTAAAAATAGCTTTTAATTTCATTTTGATAATGTCAAAATGTGCCCCTATGCTCCAGTAATATGCTGACCAAGTTTGGAACTGGAAGCACCTTTCATACGAAATCTGCAAAGCAATATATATATATTGACAAGTACTCTCTCAAAAACCGATTGCCACGACAACTGTAAACATGTAAACAAACACATTGTAACATTCCTAGATAATATTTAGGACTAGCTGTTAACATGGTTAAAAGAAGTGCTTCGGGTGGTTAGTTGCAGGATGAATATAGTGAATTTAGTTGAATTGTGGTAAACAGTGCAAAATAAAGTGTATTATATTATTGTTATATTTCCCACACCGGCATTTGATAAAAACAGGACCCTAAGATCATAGGACCGGACCATAAGACCTAGGATCCTGGGCCTCCCTATTTCAATTTCTCGCTGTCTTTTTTTTAAATTCCTGCTGTTCATCCAGTTTTCTTTGTCACCTGTCAACAGCTGATGAAACAGGGGGTGTATTTAGTTCCGTTTTCTCCATCAGTTCACTGTTTAAGTTTTACTGATATGATTTTTTGGCGTGAACGAAA
>JAYJMH010008629.1:0-24524 GCA_036873815.1 Phacellophora camtschatica
AAAAAGCCTTGTTTTCATCCAAAAAGCAAGGCTATTGCCTTACAAATCTGCCTAAAATTCTCCAATTTCGAAAAAGCCTTGTTTTCATCCAAAAAGCAAGGCTATTGCCTTATGAATCTGCCTAAAATTCTCCAATTTCGAAAAGCCTTGTTTTCGTTTAAAATCAAAGTCTGTAACCTTAAAATTTGGCCTAAAATTCTCCAATTTTGAAGACAGTAAGTCCACAGCACAAACCCATGTTAAATACATTCAGCAACAAAACGTTTACAGTGGTCATTCATGGTTTCCTATAAGTTTATTTTCAATGTTGTGTTAAAAATCTATATGGTAGAGCCTCGATATCCCGATCTCGCTTAACGTGAAGTCGAGATAACTCGAACAACATGCTATATCCCGTATTTTGTACGGTGAGATCTTTCATTATTGAAATGTCCCTCCATAACTCTAACTCCCGATAAATCGAACAAATTTTCGTTTCCCTTGAGGGTTCAAATTGTTGAGGCTCTATTGTATTACGGTGTGCTAGTAATTTTACAATATGACATAAAATAATGATATTACGATGTCAATTTTTTCATCGTTTTCCCTTCCTAAAATATAGATAGCAGTTATACATTGCCAAACTGAGTAAAATGTCATATTTCAGGAGGTAAATGTAGGTCAGAATTTTATATTAATATGAAACATTTCAACGTGAATTTTTCTTTTGAAGTAGGTTGGTTTGTACGCGCCTACCCCCTGTAAAATTAAACTTAGATATCCTGTTAATTGGAAAAAATTCTGGCAAGGACTCCTTAACGAGTTGAACTCCTTATGCAAGAACATGCCTCTTGCTTACAACAAAATATAGCATAACGAGATATACTCAAAACCAAATCAATTCAAGCATCCATGATTTCTATTTCAACTGCAGTATTGTCTCCATTTTCTGACCAGCATCAACAAAACTCAGAGTCCAATTTGATATAAGTTGATGACAATGAATCAGAGTTTTTTTCAGTTAGGCCAGCCACCTCCTGGTCAAAAGAATTATTCAATAACATACTATTATCCATTGACGATTCCCCGGGTAAAATGCAAGACTGTGATTGGTCAATAACTGAATCAATTGTGTTTGACGTACTTGTTTCCAGTACTCTACCGGGGACGTCTGAATCATCGTCACTGGCATTCTTTGTTTCTATGAAGTAAATGATGGTTTTAAAATAACGTAATTAAAAAATAAAGCTCCAGCTGAAAAATCAACGTAATTAAAAAATAAATTCTGTTTTTGTTGTAAGTTGCTTCAACACAAAGTTTGATACATTGTTTGCCAAAACCTGCTCAGTAATCCCGAAGAGAAAGCCAACGGCAATGGTGTTTTTAAAATCATGTGGTATTTTCAGCAAATTACACCAGAAAAGATGTTCTATTTTTGGTTTCATTGAGTATAACACAGTGGCTATTGGGTAGATGTTGGTAAACTACCGGACGCGCCAAAAAAAGCGGAACATCTTTGACGAGCTACCAAAAATCGTGTAGTTCACGGATTACAGTGATTAAAGTTGATATTTACGTAAAAAAGGTTAAGCTAGTTAAAAACAATTTTTGGCGATTTTTTTCAACGCTTGTTCTTTCGCTATAAGCGATTCTTAAAAAGTTGTCGATCTCATTGAAGCTCGAAAATATTCAAAAACATTGATATCATTAAGATCAAACATTGACTTCATGCTTTGAAAGAAAATGAAAAGCCTTTATCCAAACTGCAAAAACTGAAAACTAAAAGAGTCTTTGATTCGCAAGTCTTTGACATGGTTGCGGGAATCTCTCTGTGCCCATGTGCCCTCAAGCTCTTGAAATTTGAACAGCGTTTTTTAGTGTTTTCGAGATTTTGTGAGCTCGACAATTTTTTAAAAATCGCTTATAACGGAAGAACAAGCGTCGAAAAAAATCGCCAAAAATCGTTTTTAAGCACTTTAGTCTTTTGGACGTGAATATCAACTTTAATCACTGTAATCCGTGCAGTACACGATTTTTATTATTTAGCAACCCGCTAGAATGGTATATTTTGGTGTCATAGATCAAAGAATAGTCAAATAAAGTTTTTGAAAATTCTCTGGTAAATTCTGCAATGGAAGAAAAATGTATTGTGAAATTGTAATTTCCTGCCAACACCTCAATATTTAAGGTACCATTTTATAAAACACTCAAACAAGAAGAAGAGATTTTGTAACAATAATGAAATCGACACATCAATTTCAATGCGATTAGCCAGTCAAGACAAAGCGAATTCTCTCAAGCAGAAAATCAAAACATGGCTTTGTTTATTTTGATTTTATGCTTAAGAGAATTCACTTTGTCTTCGATGGCTAATTGCTTTGAAATTGTAATGTCAGTTTTACTATTGTCACAAAATGTCAATTAGAACAATAGAATAGAACAATAGAATAACAATAGGTTAATTAAAGGAGAACAATCTCCTGAGGTCAGAAACAAGTCTTTTTAAAGTACTGAACTTTACTGTATGTACGATATATATATTTACAAAAATCTCTCTCTCAGTAGAACATAATTATTTTAACCTGTTTTCGAATTAATGTCCTTGACTTCGTCTCCTTTTCTTCGGGCTGAAACTTTTTGCCATGCAGGAATTGAAGGTGATGTCGTGATCGGTGCAAACGGGGTCGTCGGGAACTGATTTCTGCAAGTCAATACGATGCTTGTAATTTACTTTCAATACAAAACAGAAGTAAGTAAATGTTGCGCCTGGTCTATTTGGGAGAGTAAAACGACGAAATGATAAAGTATCTAAGTAATTCTGTCAGGCTGATGACATTTTCGGCGGTAGTGAGAACGACAACAAAAATTCTTGAATGTACAGACCATATAATTTCTCCGCAGAGGTTCTGTAACCATTGACATTTCAGTTAATTCATTACAGTGTCACAGCATGATCCCATAATAATATACTTATCAATATGTACATTTGAAGAAGATACGGCATCTTCAAACTTACCTGCCAAGAAGGAGTCCTTTAACTGACGCTATTTCAGATTTTACGTCAGACAGGCTGGTAGAATCTGAAGGAACAAGATCCACTTTGGCCTAAAAAATTAACTGAATTTTTTACAAGAAACAAGAAAACAAAGTCATTTCAAGAAATAAGTTGATATCATAACTTCTCACTCCCGAAACTTCTTCTCCACAACAAATCAAGGAATTATCTGTGCATAATAATAGTAATAATTATTAGACCATTCTCTATTTCAGAGCAGTTAAACTACAACTAAGTTATTCTGTAACGTTTTATGCTGCTTATCGTCAAGCCAACATGGCTATTCAGAGAACACAAATTAAACGCAAAATAGTCACAAAGGAAGAAAGTAAAATAGAAAAACACTTAATCGAAGTTTTCAAATATTGTAACATTCCTACATAGATCATTCAGCCATATCAACTCAACGTACATTTTAAAATTCAAATGAAAACATTGAAGTCAAAGTTATAAGCAGTACACAACAACCCTGATGTGCTGTCTAAATAGCACCTCTCCTTTGTCCGAAAGAATACTCCTAAAATTAAACATTTAAAAAGCAATATTCATGAGGTACCTTTGTGATAGCTAGATCTGAACTGACATTTGCAAGCGCAGTTTGCTGCTCTTTAAATTTTTCCTGTGAGACATACAAAAATATTTTAAATGAAAACATAATACCGGTTGACTTAAAAAAGGTGCCCAAAACAATGTTCGAAGAGCAAGGGGAGAGTTTTGGATATCATCCAATCATCTGCAACCACGTTTACCTGTCCAAAATATGAAATTAAAATCGCCCTAATCCTTTCAAGTTAATTTAAAGAAATATCATTAATTTCCAGTTTAATTATTGACATTAAAACAACACGATTGCTTTAATGGCGACTTGCAATTCTAAAATTAAAATACAAATCACTGATCAACCTCCCAATTCGATATAAAGCAGGTTATTGCAATGTCAAAAAATGGACTAGAAATGAATGGCTTTTTAAATAGATTTGAAGCTCATAACGGCAATTTTAATTTCCAGGTTTGAATAGGTAAATGTGATTGCAGATGATTGGATGATATACCAAACTCTAAGTTTGCCCTTTGGACGTCGTTTTGAGTACAATTTGAAATATGTAGCCTCATGGATTGCAAGCTACAGCCCTGCAAACAGAGATAGTTTTTTGGTCACCGTTAGAATTCTGTATTAATTTTTCAAGAAAGCATAAAAAACTGTTCTCAAATACGAGCAAATACAACATCATCAAATGCAAAAACAAACTGCAGTGGTGATTAAAAGTAATGAAAAAGTTGTTGTCTTTTTGAGAGTAAAAATTTTCATCGTGACCGTGCCCCACTGTAGTAAAGTAATACTTTTGCTAGATGCTTACTAGTTGCATAACCATTGCATATCAATTTCGATTTACACGACACAAGTGCGAAGTTTGATGTAAGCCTTAGGTTAATTACAATAGCTTCATCAAATGGATTAAAATGTTTTTCTTATTGAGGTGCAAAGTTGTGGAACTGCCTCTCAGCTAGTAGACATCCTCCACATATATTTTTATCAAACGAAGTATTTTGATTTTTATAACTTTATATAATTTAGTTTTCATATTGGAATTTAATTTGTAAGTAGTTATTTTAAATCTGCATATTTTGTACGTTTTTATGTAGACAGCCCATTGAAAATCAGTCACTTTGCTAAAAATCCACACTGCTTATAGATACGAAAGATTTTCCAAGCTTACCTCAAGAGAATCCAAAGCATGTTTTAATTCAGTGCCTAGTATAAAAATTACAAGAATTAATTGCAATTACAACAAAAGGTAGGGCAAAACGTATGTTAGCCCTTTTATCCAGGATCTTTGGTATATTGCTAACCTACAATGTTTTCAAAAGATAAATGTGGACAAAATTTTATATTAATTTCAGATATTTAAAAATATTAAAGTTTATCTTTTGAGTAAGGTTAGTTTGCATATGATACCCCCTGTAAAATAAAAACTTGGATAGGATTTGCCTGTTAATTGGAAATAAATCCGGTCATGAGCGGGCTAAAAATCTTTATGTTACAAGACGTTTTACGTATGTCGACTGAAAAATTAAAAACTTGATATCAAGAAGCAAAGTAAGGCCTAATAATCCAGATACTGTGCTAGAGTCGTGTCGTGCTAGAAAATAGCTCCTGCACCACGGCACTGGCTCGAAGTCTGAATAAAACTTTAATTTCAGCTGGAGCCAAAATCCTGGCACAGCAAGTTTGCAGTTGCCAGAAATTTCCTGGCACGGTACGACTCTAGCATGGCGTCTGAATTAGGCCTAACTTACTTAAATTTGCGACTCCTTTACTCAGTTCTGTAATTTTAGCTGCAAGCTTTTCGCATTCTTCGTCCTCTTTTCCGTACAGGTAAGGAATGACGTAATTCTGTAATGGAATTAAATTCGTATAAACAAAAGAAGTCCAAAAATCTGATCGTGATCAGTTAGAAGAATTTGGACATTCAGACCCCAATATTACAGAATACAATATTAATGGCGTACGTGTACCATATATGGGTAGGCGTAGGTACTTTTTATGAGTAGGAGATTCGAGAAGAAAATGATACTGATGGTCTAGAAAACCAAAAAATCAACTTTAAATATATTATCTTTTTCAATTTTCAGAAAGAGTAACCTCAATATATACTTTGCTATGATCTAGTGCTCGCTGAAAAACCATTACAAAAACATTTTGTCAGTAGGGTTTAGTAAATTTTGAAGAAACCCCCTCCCCCTAACGGCCAAATTTCACCAACTGATCAAGATCGGATTCTTGGACTGCCTAAATCACAATAACATCATATCATATTGTATCATATAGTACCATACAGAATAATATCATGTTTCACATTATACTATAAAATATAATATAATTTACACATAATTTTCATTTAAAAAGAATCAATTTTTTCGAAAAAAGGCTGCAATTAGAAATTTATCAAAATTTTCCGACATTTCATTTGATTTGATATTGATTTTTTTTAACTAGATTGGGCATACGAAATATAGTCTGAGAACCAATTTTTGTATTCCTACATACTTTTTGTCAAAGTTCCAGCATTAAAAAGATTTGAAATTTGTAGGATCTTGACCGCCGTCAATAGATAACAAAATTTTGTGGTCAAATCTTTTATAAACTTAAAATTGTCGCATTGCTGTACCTTTGACAAAAAAGTATTAAAAATGCAAAAATTAGTTTTCGGACTGAACTTTGTATGCAGAAGCTTATTCAAGAATCAGAAATGCAATATCTCTAAAAATTAAAATCGTAATTGCAGCCTTATCTCAAAAATGTGGATTGCTTTTTTCAGACAGAGGATCAAATTTAAGGCGTTGTATAGATTTATCATATATTTTTTCTTGTGGCTATGGATTTATCGACTCTAATTTCTTTCGGAGAAAGAGCCGTCGTCAAGTGTCAAGTAGGAGAAAACAGTATTTAGAAAGTTTAGCTAGCTCTATAATAGCTAAATAGCTCTAAAATTTATTTTATGCCACAAAATAATGAAAAACAAATTGATACTTTTCCTCAAAAAGCAAGAAAAAACCTTCTGATGTCCCTGCCCTCCCTGGCAAATACTTCATAGACGCCCATTAATCACTGTCAACAGACTATGTTTTTCTATTCCTTCTTAAATTGACTTTGCCCAGATAGAGTTTCTTATTTTGCGAGAACATGACCTGCTATTTAAAGATTGCAAAGTGTATTATGAACATGTTGTTAATTTCAGATTCTCAGTAATGTATAAATGGTTTTATGTTATGCAACATTACAACTTACACATTCCGAAACAATTTTTAAAATTTCTTAACTTCGCGAACTTCTTAACAACACAGCATTGCACTTCTTAACGGCACAGCATTGCAGCAATACATAGCATTAAAAACCCAACTAAATGCATGATGACTCCGATTGTAAACAACAGACTGTTGGCAATCCTTGTGTTAATTACAATGCAGTTTGTTCAAATATCAATCCAACGACAGATGACTCCAGAAGGCAGTAACAGCGTATATCGCATGTTCAACAGATTGTTTAAGAATCGTCAGCAGAAACGAGGAGTGATAACGCAAGCCAGAGTTTGCAGAGATTCACGTGATTGTTTTCCAGCAGAATGCTGCATTTTACGTGCAAGACAAGAGGTATCAACAGGATTCTGCAAGGCAAGACCATTAATCGGAGAATCTTGTGGGAATTTCGGAAACTCGTGCCCTTGCATAATTGGAGCAACATGCAAAATGATTAGCCCGTCTCACTTTCGTTTCAGAAAGGTAAGTCAATTTTGGACTTTCAAATTTGAATTTTATAGTCACAGAGTATTTTCTCTTTAGCTCTGGTTATGTCAAAACTCGCCATATCCAACAAATATTCTTTCCCCTTGAGAGTTAAAAAAGCAGGGTTGAACTGTACTACTGTGTTTGTAATTGATTCCAAGCAGAGTGAACTTTTACTGGAAGTGTTATGTATATCCCTCAAGAGCTTTCAGTGTTGATTTAGATCTGGTTACGTCAAAACTCGCCATCTCCAACAAATTTGTATTCCCCATAGGAGTTTGACATAGCAGGGTTTAATTGTACTGGGCTCGTAATTGATTCTCATTAGACTGGACTTTTACTCGAAATGTTTTGTATGTCTTTTGTATGTCCCTAGATTTAGTAGGTAAAATTGAGAATTTGGTCGATAAACATTTGAAGAACATGTCTAGCTTATTAGAAGAACATATTTAGATTATTAGATATTTAAAGACACCTGTTCTTATTGCTGTCCTATTTCAAATCCAATCTGTCTTATTAAAATTGGTGTTATCTAAGGTTAGTATCTTCAAAAGTTAGCATCTTGCAACATTTCACCTTTGGATTATATTATGAACAGGTCAACAATTATTCTTCTACAGCTCATGTTTCAAATGTTTACAAGTCATGGTAAAGCTAAAAAATCCTTGGGTTTCGTATTCATAATAAAATATACAGATTAACAGTGCATATCACGAAATGTGCAAATGGACTGTGAAATCGCAAAATTGTATTACGTAAACACGAAAAGTAGCTCCACGTTCAACATAAATATTTGATTTCATAATAAAACGCAATGTAATAACAAGACCTCTTTGCTAGAATAGTATACTGGATACCACTAAAACGCAAAAAATTAGGGCCCGTTAACGATAAGTAACGATCATCCTATTGGTAGGATAATAGGCCAGGCCTCTATTGTCTTCCTCGTTGTCCTCCCCTGGAGAGGCCTGAATTCTACTCTGACTTCAAGGAACCGAATTATCTTGTGTTTGCAGTGGGAACATCCTATTAGTAGGATAATACGCCTCCATTTTCTTTCTCGTTTTCCTTCACAAGAAAGTCCTGAATTTTGCTCTGACTTCGAGGAACCAAATTATCTTGTGTTTGCAGTGGGATCATCCTATTAGTAGGATAATACGCCTCCACTTTCTTTTTCGTTTTCCTTTACAAGAAAGCCCTGAATTCTACTCCGACTTCGAGGAACCGAATTATCTTGTGTTTGCACTGGTATCATCCTATGAGTAGGATAATACGCCTCTATTTTCTTTCTCGTTTTCTTTCTCGTTTTCCTTCACAAGAAAGCCCTGAATTCTGCTCTGATTTCGAGGAACCAAAGTATCTTGTGTTTGCACTGGGCTTGGTGATCATCCCTCTTTGTAAATAGATTTGGTAGAAAGGATGATCCGGGAGCATGAAGCTTTAAATCAACTGTTTTCAAATAAAATGGCATGAACATCTTTTGTAATCATAACAAATGACACCATCTAAACACCAGTGTTGAATTTTATAAAGGCTGGTTTTCATCAATAATAGTTCATTGGCGAACATAACCGACAGAGCGCCGGCGGTCATCGCCGATGTCAATTAGAATTAGCTTTCATGAATCTTAATTCAGCTTGTTTGCAAAGCTTTGACCAAAACAATATTGTTAATTTTAACCAGAAGATTGGCGATTATCGTCGATGAGGTCTCGAAAGAACACATTCCGTTCTAAAATTTCATCGGTGATGACCACCAATGCTCCAAAAAACATGGTTTTCATAAATCGTAATTCATCGGCAATGATCGCCGAGAGGATCGCCGATGATCGCCATTATAAAATATTCAATTATTTTCTTTAGATGTCATACACATGCGAAAAAGTTCAATACGAACCACAGGAATATTTCGAAACGGAGATGTGAATTTTGTCATCAAAGCAATTAATGAAATGGTGATATTGCCTTATAAAACAAACTGGCAAGCAGTCAGACCTTGGATTATTATTATGTTATTATCCTTAAGCATATCCTTGATGTCCGTATATGTATAGTTACATTTATTGTTATAGTGATTCATATTTCGTTTAGGGGGCATCCATAAAGTATATACGCACTGAGGGGGGGGGGTAAACCAAAAGCGTACACCTATGGTTATTGTCAGCTTTTTCTATCCTTCTATTGCGCACAAGGGGGGAGGGGGTCAAAAATAGTCAAATTAGTACGTAAATACTTTATGGATAGTAAATATAAGTTATGGTAAATTTGTGATATTGGGTGTCGATGCAACTCAATCACTTTGCGTTTTTCCTCAACCATTAATTAATGATTTGTTGTTAAATGTATTTTAACCCTTTTCGTTGTTAAAAAACCAGACTCTTTGACAATTAATTTAGAAATGGTGAGCGAACGCTATTAAACAAACTTTTATAAATTATAATTAAATTTAAATATGAGGGGCGTGGCAAGCAAGTTTAGTTGGGGAAGGGTGTAGAAGAAACTCTGCCCGAATTTTCGAATTTTCAAAAAAATTCCTTATTTCTTATTTCAAAAGTCAAAGTGCGAAACTTCCGACGGACGGTCAGCACGAACATTAATTTTGACGACAGAAAAGATCGGATAACAGTTCTTTTGTCTCCTTTTTGTTCTTCATGCTATATTCTTCTTTAGATTTGGTTTTGAGAAGCAGAAACTTAGGCCCAATTGGCCGAAATTTTTCGGAAAATGTCGGAAATTTCGAACTTTAACTCACCCATAATGCTTAGCAAATGAATGGTGTTTCTATTTCATTGTCCAATACACTGCTGTGGAAACCATTTTCAATTGTTTGACTTTTAACATAACTTAACAAGCACTGAGGCGAATTTCTGTTTTACTCTTAGGCAAAAAAAAATCACCTGAATGATTTTCGAGGTAAAATCCCTGACAAAACTTCAAACTTTATATCGTCATAAAATCAACACCACAAACACAATGAAAATGCACATACCTGAACTACGTGAATAGAAGTATAAATGAGTCCTCCACCAACAACTATTGCAGACACGAACCTCATAAAGCCTCCTGAGGATGTCTCTACAAGAAACATGATGCACATATGAAAAATACCGTCATTACTCGATGAAGCCCAGGGGGCTTATTTAAAATTTGACCTTTGATAGGGGGCTTATTCAAGAGGAGGGCTTATCTTCCCGGATAGTATTATCTTAAAAAAAAGTATGAGCATTATCTAAAAAAGTTATCTTCTATGAAACTCAACACAGGTATGGTCGTACAAAAAAGAATTCTGGAAAGTTTGTAATCAAGGTGTTGTCTTTTTTTACTGAATCTGACAGAATATCAGAGGGGGGCTTATTCGAATTCTGTTTTGACAAAATAGGAGGGCTTATTCAACAGGGGGGCTTATTCAAAAAATTACCTTCAAGAGGGGGGCTACTTCATCAAATTGCCGTCTATTAACGGTTTGTCATTCAGAGGAAGCTTGAAAAATGAACATAAAGAAAAATGAACATTAAAAGAATTGAAACAAAATCAATAATTATATCAGAAGTAGGTCTACTTCATAAAATCACTGTCTATTTAGTATTTACCATGTCATTCAATGGAAGTTTCTTGAAAGTCGTAGTACATTCTCAAAACAAGAAAAGATTAAAAAATCTGCATGATGCTTGTGCTTTTACACAGGGGTGAGGGTTGGCGAAGGATTGGGAGGGCCAAGAGGTTCTTCAGGGAGAAATCTAGCCGACAGGGCTGCAAAAAAGGACTAGCAAAGGGAAAAAGACTAGCAAAATGGCAAACTGGGCCTTTAGAAAGCAGTTGGGACAGTTGTTGCCCTTTTGCCCCACCATTGGCTCCACACCTGCTTTTACATTCAATTACATGTTTACTTCCAGCCACAAGTATCATGCCAGAACAAAAAAATTTTATATCAAGTAAAGAATTGTTTGATATAAACAAAAAATTGTAAGAGAAACACCTTTACTGGTATACATACAAATACAAATACAAAAGCATACCTTTGGTATTAATCACTTCTTTATCATACTTTCCATGGTCGCTAAAATTAAACAAAAACATTCAAATTGAGCACAACGCTAAGAGAGTTTCACCATGGTTTCACAGATATTCCACTCTCCTCCACAGAGGCTAACTGCCATTCATTTCTTTTATTTGCCAGTCATTTTTTTCCTTTCGTAGTAAACCTCTGCAAGGAGAGTACAGATATTCCATCCAAAAATAAATCTTGAAAATAAAATAAATTGTATTTCTAATATTTATTTTTACAAACAAATAGACAAACTCACAAATAAACAATAAAAATAATTATATTTTATAATGAAATTAACCCAATAATTACTGAATAACAAAAAGCTACAAATAATAATACCCTTGCCTAGGTGTTTCTGACAGGTGTCCCACATCATTCTAAAAAATAAAAAATCTTATTATGGCAAATGATTCGATTTTAAGTCCATTCTATTTAGAATTCTCAATAAATTTTATTAAAAGCAAAAAAAAAACTTGTTCAATGTGACATTTGTTGTTTGAATTTGTGAAATTGAGTGAAATTTGATGACTATGAAACAAAAATTATGGAATAATCTAAGTAGCAATACCTTATCTTGAGAAGTTCCAGACCTTTCAATAGCAACATTTATTTCTTTGTCTGTTAATCCTTTTCTTTTCAAAAATGATATTCTTTTGTCAAAACTTGTTTGTCTGACTTTGGGGTTTTGAAGAAATTTTACAGCTGTTTCAATCTATAATTATAAATTGCAAATTTAATATTAATAAGTCACATATTTCTAAACAAAAATAATTGTGTGCTCTTAAAAGCCAATTCTTTTTGTGGAAGCCTTCTTTTTACAATTTGTGTTCTTTGAAGTCAATCTTCTGAAAATGGTAGGTTTGGAAGCTCTCCAAAACTCTCTGCACCTGAAAGCAGAAGGTTTTCAAGAATTCAAAGTTGCCAGGAAATTTGCCAATGTCTGCACAAGACACAACAACTTTGGGGGCCTTCCAACAAAAGTTTAAAGATAACATGTCAGATTTTCAGAATTCTTGCTGTTTTAAACTTTTTGATTCAGTTTCTCAAAAACCTACCATTTTCAGGATTTAGAAAGGTTTGGAAGATCTAAAAGAACACAGCAGTACAAATAAATAAAAAATCTGACAATAAAATTTTCAATTTGCAATACCTCGAAAACTACATCTACTACCCAACCCAAAAGACGTAGTTTTGCTCTTCATCTCTCTCAACATTCTTATTCAGATGGAAGCACATTTTGGAGGTCAAATTCTGGGTTGCATAAACCCCCAGACTGCAAAATGTGACACTTTTCACTTAGATATCAGATCCACCAACTACATAAATTCTAGTTGCAGGTTTCACAAAATGTTTGGTTTCTATTGTTCTATTTTGTTTCAATGATCATCAACTTCAGGTGGGTGTTATGAAAGGACTTTTCTAAATGAACATTAAATGAACATTAAATTTTAGGTTTATTTTGACTCATAATTTCTTTTTCAGGCAGTGATGTACCTGATATTCATTTAGAAAAGTTCTTTTATCACACCTGAAATTCAATGACACTTTTGGTAAGAAATTGATATGTTGTGGTCCTTAGGCTTGATGAGCTCAGCTGACTGAAAAGTTCAAGTTTAAGTTCAAAAGACAAACTTTTCAGTAAGCTAAGCTTATTGTCATCAGTAAAGGGCTGCAAACATATTAATTTCTTACCAAAAGCGTTGCTATGAAGTTTTGAGGAGGGGGGTTTTGGTTGTAACGTTTACATAATGTTTTACATACAAACAAAATTATGTACCATCAAAAATAACCGTTTGTTGTGAGAGTGGCTAGACTCTCAGCTATTAGTACAAGCTTTACAGATACTAGACCTCACTTTATTGCCAAATATACAAAATCAATATGTTCCAGGCTGTAAAATAAGGCTAGGTGCAGGGAAAACATTCCCCACAAAACTTGTTTGCCCTTGTTTCCTCTGTGCAATTTTTTTAAAACAGAGGCATTCTCAGTGTAGATTTTTTCAAAAATTCAAAGGGTGGGTTCCCTCCAAACAAAGTTGCTACTTTGAAAATATATTTTTCTCTCACACAGGAGAAAAAAGGGGTGAATTTCCGCAGAAAATATCTGTGTGAAAAATGTTTCTGCAAAGGTTTTAACTTGCAATCTGTCTTTCTGTGCAAAATAAAAAATGTTTACTGTTATAGACAGTCATCTGAGTATATGTGAGCCGTAGTCTAGTATAGTATGTTTGCTCTCTGCGCCTCCCCCCCCCCCAAAAAAAAAAAAAAGGAAATGAATATCTTTTAGTTTTACCTTTTTATCATCAATCTCACTCAAAGTTGAATTTTCTTCTTCGGCAGATAAGCTCTAAAATAGATATGGAAAACTAAATTTTAGGTATTTATGAAAATTATTCAACTAAAGGCCATAAACGAATCAAAACGACGAACAAAAACAAAGGAAGATGAACCAAAAAACAAAACCAAAAACAAAACAATTAACAACAGAGCGCGCGCGCGGTGAATCATAAAATCAAGCTGCAAGGTCAAGCAGACTAAAAATAGGGAAAAAAGTAGAAAAACCGCAAATCTATCAAATTTTTCAAGCATTACACTGAATCATAGGCTAGTCACCTTTTTTACAGAAATTTCATCGCGTTCTTCTGCCCCAACCATAACATCCTCAGCAGCCATTTTGTCATTTGGCCATGTTTCTTGAATACGAGGCAAAATAATGGCTGTTTTTTTATCAAAACAAAACAAAAACATGGCAGAAATAAACACAGCAAAAACTTGCAACATACTTATTGGAGTTACGGGAAGTGTTGCAGCTATAAAACTGAAAGAATTAATAGATAGCATAAAACAAGAGTACAAAAATGTTTCAATAAAGGTTATTGCAACAAAAAATTCGCTCAGATTTTTCAATACAAGAGAAATCGACGCAGAGATTTTCGCAGACGACAAAGAATGGGACAGGTGGAGAAAGATAGGTGATCCTGTTCTTCACATTGAGCTTTGTAAATGGGCAGATTTGATGATTATTGCACCGTTAGATGCCAATACTCTAGCTAAGATTGCCAATGGGCTATGTGACAACTTATTAACATGTGTTGTGAGAGCGTGGAGACGACAAAAACCTTTATTATATGCTCTCGCCATGAATACATACATGTTTGATCACCCTCTTACTGTGCAACAAATTGCTATGTTAAGTTCTTTTGGATATGTAATAATTCCACCTGTTGCAAAGAAATTAGCGTGTGGTGATTACGGAATCGGTGCTATGGCTGCTCTTGTAGATATAATAAAAGTAATAGGAACACATTTGCTCTTGTAACTTAGACTCATATTCATTGTATTAATCTTGCTTATTGAATCCTTCTGAATATCGCACAAAATTTTAATGTTGTGTATATGGAAAAAATAAATTTTAGTAAATGGCGTACTCGCATTTTTATAAGACACTTGGCTCGAGATCTTTTTAGTAGATCCTTATAAACGGGTTTCTCGTGAAGAATGCTTTTGTAACGAGAATCAATTGCAACATTCTACAAATTTAGGTATATGATGAGAGTTTCTACTTACACTTCTGCAATTTCTATGAAAAAACCTTATAATAAAGCAAAAGGGTTCCTTAAATTTCATTTAAATTTCATAACTCTTTTGTGTTGTGGTCTTCCGTAAATATTCTCATATTTCCGTATTACTTTTCATGCTTGGTGGTTTGTTGTTTTTAGTCTGGCATGAAGAGACGTTTCAAATTGGAGATAAATTTTCACACGACGAAATGCAAAAAAAAACTTATTTAGCCATGAAAATAACTATTGATTTTAAAAGAACGAAACCAACACGAGAGTGGCAAAGCAAAAACTGACTATTTCAAAAACATAGACCCATTCATTGTAAAAACCATTCAAACTTTGAATATCTGAACCAAACGAGAAATGAAACGTAAATCAAAATGTGTGACCTAAAAGTGGGCCTGGTTGAAATTTTACCCAAAACTGGGGTTTTACACACCTTGGGGGGGCTGAATTTAAATTTAGGGTCTAAATACGAACTACTATTGTTTTTGAATATTTACTTTCTCGCACCTGTCCCAGAAATATCATTTATAAAAGCTTTAGTAGTTGATTTTAATGTTTCGATTTAAGCAGTGTATGTTTTGAGAAACTAAAATGTAAATTTCTGAACTATCAGAGAAGCAATTTTTAAAAATTTTCTCTACACCATCTGCTGTCTTGCAATTATTTTTCGATAAATCTAGTTTTAAAAAAGCCTTCAAACCAACTGCTGCACAGTAATTTTCAAGAAAAACATTTATTTTACTTGCTGCACGAGTATAAGTTAGCATGACATAATAAATTATAATGATTACATAATAGCATTAAAATAATTTATTTGGCAGTTTGTGCGATTTCTGTTAAAGCTTAGCAAAGCAGCAACCAGCGAAGTGGAGTCTCAATTCCAAATTTATAACTTCGGGGAAATTTTAAACTGCTAACGGACAAACTTGTATGTTGAATATAATGTTTTCTCCTATGATTCGCTTTTTGCATTTTTATGATATTATCATTCGAAATGCCTCAAATTTGCCTTCTGAAATCATTGGAAGATGGTTACTCTCGAATATATGTCTACTCTCATCAACAAACAATCATTTCATTTCGTCTTTTTTGAGATCTTATTAAAAATTTGTAAGCACTGCCATTACATCTTTACAAACAATTAATTCTTCTGACACCACAAGTAATATTCAAAGGTGAATGGGTCAGGAGTGAGAAGTGAAACGTTACGAATCAAGCCGTAGGCTTACTAGTGAATGGAACTGCCTTACGCATATCAGTTCTCCGGTGGCACTGCAACGAACTCTCAATGGCACTGCAATAAACTATTTCAGAAGCAACGATTTGTTAAACTTCTTCAGTAGCCAGAGGAGCTTGACCAGTCAATTTTGTGTCTACATTCATCCGCAGATTAGTATTTCTTTTGTCGAGGTGTGCAGCACTTTCTTTCTCTATCTCGATTATATCAGGACTGGTAGGGTTCGACATTGCTTCTTCCACGGAATATGGTTCCCAGTCACACGGAGATGCGATGCTGTGCCTTATTTGTACTCCGGTCGGGTCCCAGTCCATGCTGCTATTTGAAACCTTTCCGATACTTGCCTGTGGCGAAACTGGTACTTTTCCATCCATATCCTTTACTTTTTGAAGGGCATGATGAGTAGGCGTCGGGGCGGGAAATGTTGGAACAAACTCGTCGATTGGCGACGAGCTCGACGAATCAGAAAGTGAGAATGATGGATCCCACTCTAAGCTGTGATGCGAGCCATGTGGATTTCCATCTACCTCATGCAGCGGGGTACCATCTTGACTACTGGCTTCTCCTTTCTTTCTTCTTTCACGGCGTTTTCGTTTCTTTTCTTTGCCCATCAAAGGCTTCAAAGCATCATTTGCATCATCTTGCTCTTTCTCTTCTCCATCATCCCCAACCAAAACAAAGATTGGGTCACGACTTGGGGGACTTGGAAGTCCATCCTCGTCTTCTCCTAATAACTCTTTTTTGGCTTCATCAACAGTGTTATCTACTGATTTTTTCTTCTTTTTCGTTGCTTTTTTTTCGACGGTAAGACTCTTCATTGGCGTTAATTGCTTCACGGGTGATTTGTTTTGTGCGGCATCTGCCAGCCGTATGAATGATGGTATTCTGGACTCGCGATTTGGGCTAACCAATGATGTATCTGTAGCTTGAGTGTTAATTTCAAGTTTGTCTTTTGGTTGTTTTTTCTTTAATCCTTCTATGGATTTGGAGGAATCTTTGGATCTTACCGAATCTTTAGATTTCGTGGAATCCTTAGATCTCACTGAATCTTTAGATCTCACGGAATCCTTTGACTTCGACCAAATTTTGCCTTTTTTATCAGGCTTCTTGGAATCATTTAGCAATGCTTTGGTGTCGTCGTCACTTTTAATCGGAGAAGATGTCACACTTCGAGTAGGTGAGCTGTCACGATCAACTTGACAATCGAGGCTTGCGGCTCTTTTTTTCTCCATCGCTTTCTTAACTGGGGACATAAGCACTGGTTTCCGAGGTGACAACGACAATTTTGCATGCAGGGAGATTTTTTTGTTAGCTACAGGCACTTTCCTTGGCGATGGTAGCAGTGGAAGGCTGAGGCTACTGTCTCTGGACAGTATGCGCCTTGACCTGAACGCTTCAAGTGACAAATCACATTTCAGCCTGCTTGAAGAAAACAGGTTTTCAACGTCGTCAATATCTTCTAGCTCAGTCTCTTCTATTGTATCCATATTGATTATGGGAAAACTGCGAGAGATAAGTTTCCTTTTTGACACTGTCAGGCTACATTTACTTTCTTTCTTATAAATCCCGAGGACGTATTTCAAATCATCCAGCGACAACGATTTTCGGCGGTCACTGAAGCTGTAAAGCTCACATTTTGAGATCATATCTTGATGTTGCATCTCACAGGCATAGCACATATTCGAGCTTCGGCCTTTACACTGACAGACATGAGGATCATTCACGCCACATGCTTTATGTCGTGAACAACAAATACGACTGTTGCGTACGACTAACAATATTGGCAAGACAATCGCACCTAACATCAGAGCGCAGTTTCTGATCAGTGGCGTAAGATGTTCGGTAGTAACTCCAATTGCAGGGATTGTGACGATGTAAGGAATTGACCAGAATGAAAACGTGATGATCACCATAATGAATATCGGATGCTCTCTTTCGACTACTTCTCTCATTTTGATGTAGCTTGGTGATGGCTGTTTTTGGCGCAACTTCTGGTATGGATATCGCATAGCCAGCAAGAACAGTAACGCATGGTAGCTATACTCTATTCCGATTATAATGTTGTCGGCTGTTTTCTTGGGTGAATAAATCTGGCATAAATAACCCCAATCGTCAAATTTCGTCGAAGAAAGGATGCAAAGCATTCCCGATAGCACTCCTATCTCCAGAATGTAAACAATTGCCTTGAAACGTGTGTCTTGAGAATTGTAATTTTCGTCAGGGGGATTTAGAGTGCATTGATAGGAAAGGCAAAGCAACGTGAAGATTACTGCACACATTGAGAATAGTTTAACTGCAGTCAAACCCTGGCAGAATGCTCTATCCCATACTCCTTTTTCTTGGGTGAGATAAATAGCTAAAGCAACACCATACTCAGCAAGTAGAACATTAAATAACAGCATGCTCATACCAAATATCTTTGACACTGATTGATATTTGCATGTGCACATTCTAGCTAAAATAACGAAGTTGACAAGTAAGGCAAGTATGCTAAAAGATCCCAAAATGATGCTGTATTTTACACTCTTTGGATCTCTTGTTGGCTTTTTGTCCTGTTTCATATTGGTCATATTTGTGCCATTTGAATCAAATGTCATATTTGTAGAGTTCAAAGGAAGGTCAAAAATTAAATTTGTGGAATTGGTCCCATGTATGATACTAGCATTGTAGCATGATTTGCACAGACAGATACCTCCTAGCACAAACTGAAGTTGTATTCCCTGATTTGAAGAGCAATGTTTCTTACATAGTGCTGTTGAGTTTGAGTTTAGTGCTGTTGTTTTTGACTTTTTCTCATATCTGCATTTCGCTTTCTTTGACGACAACACTTCCAAGAGAGTCACATTAGAATTCCTAAAGACGGTGTTTATCAACGTTCCATCATTCGTTCTTGAAACTATCGAAATGAAATTCAACGACGAGATGTTTCTTATTAAATCTCCAAGTTCAATTTCATTCATTGGCAGTAATAGATATCTGAAACAACAATGAAATACATAGTCAGTTATTTTTGCTAAAATACAATAGACTGGTCAACATTAGCATCCTAAAATGGGCCTAAAACTGGCCGTTGAATGCGTCGAACCAATCAATTGCAAGAACTCAAAATACAGTGATTTGATTGGCTTACTAAATTTTTTATCGAATCAAGGCTACAGTGAACAATGACAAACAATGAAAATGTCTGCCGACATTGCATTCTGTCTGAAACGAGGCGAATCTGATTTGGTCAATTTTTGAAAATGTATTATTGGCATTCAGCAACACATGTAAAAGTGTAACTGATTCTGTGGTAAATGCTCAAGCAACTCCAAAAAGGCGTAACATGTTGTAAATAAAATACAAATGTTTATTAAGAAAGAGGCCTGTTTAGGGGGTTTTGGGTAATGGATTATCGGGATTTTTTAATGGATTATTCAGAATATTTATGAGTTTTTTTTATGGATTATCAAAAATTTCAGGATTTTTCATTATTGTCCCTCGTAGTATTTCATATTCAAGACTTTTGGATTATTTATGACCAAAAAATTGGATTATGGATTATTGACGATCCCTTTTCTTGGATTATGGATTGTTGATAGCCCCCCTCTACACGCCTCAAGAAATTCAGTATCCATGAACTAATTTCATGAATTTACAAATCTTAAGTTTCTTGATCAGGTCCTTCGAAGAACTTTGAAGAATAGAATTTAAAGATTTAAAGCATGAAGGTAAGTGGAAGGTTTTTGTGATTCCACTTGTCTTATGGAAACCAATTAAGTTCAACTAGCAAGTCATTGTAAAATTCAAATTTGTACTTACAATTTCTCTATCATTAAACCCTCTATTTTGGACAGCTCTGTACGGTTTTTGACAACACATTTGGATGCTTCTGTGTAGCAATTGCAATTTTCTGGACATTTTCGTATGGTGAATGCCACATATGAAGTAGTAAGACATACCAGAATAGGAAATATTATTTTCAGCTTCATTTTCTAAAAAATGTAATGTAATTTATACATTAGGAATTGAATTATTTGTAAAGTAACTTTTGAAAAATTGATCTGTTTTGAACGGAATTCGTTTATCTTGCTTAAAATATAATTAGAAAAAATAAACAATAGAGAGATTTTTTATCACGTGGTGATAATTTTGGCGGTTTATATGATTAGCGCCAAAAAGATTAAGTGAACATTTTGGCGGCGATGGAATCTGACTGCTTGTTCAATTTTGGCTTCAAATCTTTAATGAGCAACAACATTTATAAGTATATGTTGGACAAATGAAAAAAAAACTCGGAAGATGCCATTTACCCTTATCAAAGAATATGACATTGACAATTTTTGAAACATAAATGTAGAAGTATTATGAAATATTTTTAAATTATTCAGTAAATTAAAAATATGAATATAATCTAATATGATAAGTAAGTAAGTAATTTAGTAAGTATAATTTTGCCATTAAATTTACAGGAGTTTGAAAATTACAATAGAATATTTACAATTTAAATCTACAATAAAAATATTTATAAAATCATTAAAATACAGGATCGCTTTAAAAACATTAAAAACATACCCCTACCTAGAGTGGCAGGGATACCATCAGAAAGATCGAGGTGATCTTGATTCCACGATGGTCCCTTTTAGAGGTGTGTATTTTTATATTTAATCCTAACATAAAGGAAGAATCACGGCGAACAAATTAAATTTATTCAAACAAACATATCTTTATTCTTTGATAAATTTTTCATGTAGCAGCTTTTTATTTTGTGTTTGAAGGAATTGATGCTACTTGCAGTTTTCATTTCGGGTGGTAAATCGTTCCAAATATGATATGATAACATGTTTGAAAATATTTAATTTTCTAATGTATTGATCAGTTTTAACAATCAGAATAGCAGGTCGTCTCACGCTGTTATTTCGTGATGCTTGTTAGCCGTTGCTCATAAAACAACTCAAAAAACACCAACATAGCATTGGAAATGTCTTTTTCAATAATAATCGCATGATTTTGCCTCAAATAAGAAATAACATATGGTTTTATCATTCTCAGTACACGTATTTTTTCAAGAAATTTTTCTCCGGACCTTACGGACCTCCGCACTTACGTTCTT
This sequence comes from Phacellophora camtschatica, assembly GCA_036873815.1. Taxonomy (NCBI): domain Eukaryota; kingdom Metazoa; phylum Cnidaria; class Scyphozoa; order Semaeostomeae; family Ulmaridae; genus Phacellophora; species Phacellophora camtschatica. Next base: position 21,263 of record JAYJMH010008629.1, read on the forward strand.
AACAGTTTGGACGGTTTTAGCACCAAATAATTTCTCGAAGGTTTCTTAACCTAGAAACTCTTAGGAAAAATGGATCCGAGTGAATCTGTTTTTAATTCTAAACCATTTTATACAATAACAGGTAATTTAGTACTAAACGAATCGGCAAGACCTCTGAAATCAATTTTCTGTTAATTTCTACTGTTGGATATAAAATAACATTTTAATGAGGAAAATAATTCTGTAAAACGACCCTTAAATGGCTAATGCCTCCTTACCTTTTGTACTTAACGTAAATAATTTCTGAGATACCAAAAACATTTGACCCAAAACTCAGCTTGGCGTTTCTTATAAAAGTTGTTCTCGTATAAAAACGTGTATTTGTTTTGATAATAACAATAACTAACCCAATAACAAACAAAAAATAATATATGGAAGCATGGAATAGTATCATACCATGGAATATTAATTTAATAAATTGAACCTGATCAAGCTTGGAAAAGACACCCTGTCTTACAGCAACGACAGAAATGCATCCTGTCTTACGCGATGGACAGTCTTCTTTCTTCCCATCTGAATGCATACTAATACGAAAGGTACTGGCAAATTTGGATGGTACCAAGCAAATTTGTCTTCGTGTGACATTGGGTCAGGTATTTGAATAGGCCCCAATCAGCTTTGGGACCAGGGCCCCAAACAGAGCTAATGTGACCCTATCATTGTCAATATGTGCACAAGTGCATCTTCCAACATAGTACATAAATATGATCATGGGCATTAAGAAACATAAGTTGTTATTCTTCCCTGTATCCATGTACCCGTGGTATGTGAGTATGTCCCTGTACTCTTAATGTGCATGTGGGACAGGGACACTGGGAAAATTCACGACAAATCAAGTTTCTTAATGCCCATGATATCATGTGATAGAAAAAGCAAAACTTTAAAAGTGAATGTAAAAGTCTGTAGCAAATAAATTCCTAGATATTTTGTCATCAAAATGTTTTATCCCTTTACAAATATTGAGAAAAGTTTCTATCAGAAGGTTTATACATTCTAAGCCAAGATAATGTTCTTTTCAAGCAGCGGCATATTTTGTTTTTATTCAAATACAAACATGTAAGCATAAAAAAAAAATGACAGGTTCTTACTAAAACATTTATATATAACATTTGGCGTTTATTTTAACACAGAGAATGGATAAGTTGGCCGACTAAATTGGCAGAATAATTTGATTCTGGAGTATTTACAATTTATCTGCATATTTAATTCAAAATATTCAATAAAAGCCAAAATCTAGAGTAATACCGAAACTGAAAAAGCCAGCAAAGAATTTCAGCAATCGTTCCCAAAAGATGAAAATGTGACTGGTTAAACCATCCAGCAGGTCATATACTGCTTACCGATGTTTTAGTTGATCCAAAATCCAATCTATAAAGAAAGCTCGTGGCAAGACAATAATCCAACAGACAATGCCAAAACGTGGCTGCAGGTATCGTACAAAATCCGATCTCCCATAAATAAAATCATGGAGATGCCTTGTGCCAAAACAGTGCCATTCAATACTTAAAACATTCTGAAAAGTTTACAATTTTCCAGGTATTTTTGAGCGAGGGCGAGCCATAGAAAATCGTGTGTATGCATGAATTTTCATTGCGAATAATCAGAATAATTAATAATGAATGAGTGAGCTAGAGCAGAGTTGAATTCCGATGAATAAGTAATGTTTTCAGAAAAAAGATAACAAATGTGTTACGACGTAGATTGATTCAAACAGGTTGCGTTTTGTGTTATTCATCAAGGAGATTTGGAATCAGAACAAATTTAAATGCGATTTGCAAAGTGCTCTGCAAAAGGCGATTTTGCAAAAGAAGTAGCCTGGCTAATGCTTCGCTAGTGAAGGTTTTTTAATTTTGGGCCATTTGTGACCATTTTTCACTTGCATATAAAAAATTCGAAAAATTAGTAAAAAAAATGTTTTACTATGTATTCTTTTTTTTTCAACGAAAACATTACAAAACATTACAAAAACTGGGTATATATTGCACAGGATAAAAAGTCTTCACTGAATCAATCATCTAGCATTATTTCCACTCCATTAAAACCTTAAGCATTATGCAATCTTCACTAAAAATTTCAAAAGTTTCTTAAAAATGGAAGAAACGACCTTTTCCAAGTCTATTCTTTTAATTTTAAATTTCATTGCTTCCCCCTTTCCCTTTCCCCCCTTTCCCTGTCCCTGTCGTGCTCGTACTGGAACTCGTCCTTGATCTAAATCTAACCTCCTCAACAACGTGGATAAGAAAACTCCTTGGGGGTGCACCCTAATAAATGGACACGGGTATGTTCCACCATTATGGATGGGTTGGGAAGCAGAAATTCTCTAAACATGGGTATTGATATTTAGCAAAAATGCTTTTTAAGCTGGATGTTAAAAATCGTACTGAAAATTGTACTTGATTTTTCACAAATCTAGTACCGAACGTTTCTTGAAATTTGATTACGTTTCTTGAGCAGTAAAAGGATAGCAGCAATACACTTTCATGTTTTGAACTCAGGAAAACGTCCTGTGCCACTTATATGTCACTCTAATTAGCATTTCAGGTTTAGCATTTCAGATTAGCATTAAGTTTCTTGATATTAAGGCTGAGTACTGAAAGTTTCTTAAATGTTTCTTGAAGGTTTCTTAAGCAGTAACAGGTAAACATGACAGCAGAAATACACTTTTATGTTTTAAACTCAGGAAAAAGTCCTGTGGCATTTACTGCTTACATGTAACTATAGTTATCATTTCAGGTTAAAAGCAAGCCATCCACTTCCAAATTATGAAGTAAAATTAAAATTTTAAAATTTCTTTATATTCAGGCTGAGTCCTGAAATTTTCTTAACTTTTCAACAGCTCCAGCACTTGTTCCTTATAAACGGAGTGCTTATTTTTAAAAATGTGTTGAGAAAACTATTTCAAAACAACGTAAAACAAATTTCACTCATCCAATTTTCAATAGCTTAGAATAGACATTGTTTCAATCAACTGTTTTCAGACAAACAAAATAAAATATAAATGTTCAGTATAATCTCATCAAAACTTAAATAAATTCTTTATGATAAAAGCAAAATAATGTTCATTTTGCAAAATGTTATTTCTTCATGAGTAATTGAAAGAAAATTCGGGGGGTTTACATTGCAGTTGTGTACTGTATGCAATGCATATTGCAGTTATATTTGAAGTTAAAAAAAGAATTTTCGTGATAAAAACTAGAAAAATGCTGTTGTTTGAAATACAGAG
>JAYJMH010008640.1:0-24521 GCA_036873815.1 Phacellophora camtschatica
ACAATTTGGTCAACTACTATAAATATTCAACAACTATGTATAGAGATGGAAAATGAATTTTCTATCCTTAATAAATGCTTTGATGATAACTTTATGATTCTAAACGGAGATAAAAGTAAATTCATGACATTTCAACACAATCTAACAGTAACACATACTGCTTCCATAAAGGTAAATGACAATGGTTCAATTAATGAAGAACCCAATGCCAAACTACTAGGAGTGACGATAGACAATAAACTGAAATTTGACAAACACATCGCAAACTTCTGCAAAGAAGCAGCGAAAAAAATAAATACATTAGCCCGAACAGCCTCATACAGGAACGAAGCAAAACGGGTACTCCTAATGAAGACTTTTATTTTATCATTTTTCAACTATTGTCCTCTAGTTTGGGTGTTCTGCAGCAAAAAGAGCAACAATCGTATCGATAAAATACACGAACGAGCACTACGAATAGCTTACAAAGATTACCAATCTACTTTCCAACAATTACTAATCAAATCTAATACTATTACCTCGCATCAAAGAGATCTACAGACTCTAGCAATTGAAATCTATAAAACACTTAACGATCTAAACCCGACATTCATGAATAAAACATTTTCTATTAATGATCTCCCCTAACAACTGAGACAACCCCAATTTTAAAATATGGAACCAAAATACAAAATTTACGGATTCAACACTGTAACATACAGATGTCGTCAAATCTGGTACTACGTCTCAAATTACATAAAAAGCAAAAATCGAATAAAAAACATACGATAATTTAACTGCACTTGTGACCTGTGTAAAATTATATTCAAAACCTTCGCTACAATTAATTCAAACATCAGTTATATTACTATATCATGTCCACTTCCGTACGCTCTTTGCCCTGTTTTCTTTATATTTTATGTATGTATATCCTAGTTGGTATGAATTAGATACACTTTTATTTTGATATAGATACTATTATATTTTCAACTGTAAAGAAATATAATAAAAAAAGGATTTAGGTATCTTGAAAAAATATGCAAAGCTTGCTGCTTGTCCTCGTTTTTGATTGGACTGCTTACCAGTGCAATTTTTCCAGCAATTAACTGTGATACCCACGATGAATTATTTTTGTTTGCTTGAAACGACCGTAATTTTAGAGCTGGACATTATAGGCAAAAGGCAAAAAACGGATCAGAAAAGATTGTTCGATATTGAAACAGAAATCCCCTGAATATTTCAAAATTGTTGGAATTTGAAAAAAAAATGAATTGTTTACAAAATTGTCTCTACCACTGTGATTCATCAAATTTTATAAATACTCAACAGATGATATTTGGCTTAAGTCTTTGTCATTCTAAAAATAATTTCGTTTGAACTTGAACCAGTAAAACTTTCCTCTCAAATGATTCACAACGACAGACCAGCGCTTCATTAACAATGTTAACAGCTAGTATAGTATGTTTTGTTGATGGTTGAAGAAAAAACACTTTTGCGATTCTGGTTGTTTATTTAATGGATGGGCCACACAAGAAGTAAAAATTCATTATTCTTATTTTCGTTCATCTATTTGGCATTGAACTCGTTCGTGTTTTTTTGGAACTTTTTAGAACAATGTGTGAGAATATAGAACGCTGGAATATGAATATGGTATCTTGAGGTATAGAATTCTGAAACCTGTAATCTAGGACAACACAGGGACCACGGAGACGACGATGCTAATTGAGCTATAGCCCCATCACTTTTTGGCTTAAGTCCCGTTTTCCTTAATTTTTCATTGCTCTCTGCAGGTGCGTCCCTATAGAGGGTACGGGGGCGTTGTACCCCCCCCCCCCCGCAATGCTTCATCTGGCGGCACAAACGAAACTTTTGTCGGCAAATTAAGATATATCCCAAGCAAAAAAAGGCAAATTTCTGTACAAAATTTTTTATATAAATGTCATTTGTCCACTGATTTTTCAAACTTACTAGCAAAAAATCCATAATTGTATTCGTGAAAAGATCACGACTTGCAATTTGCCAACAAGCATTCTCGTTAGAAAATATGACATGACAACCCATATAGTGTTCAACATTTCAAATATTTTCTTAGCAAAATCCCTCTTTTTCTATTTCCAACATGTGTTAGCAATGTACTTTTGAACTAGAAATAACTACGCCAGCCTCTAGCAATCTTAAATGTAAATATTTCGCAACTCCCTATTCCCACAGGTGGTTGGACTTTCAAAAACGTGGAACACAGAAAACAAAATTTTACATGGATGTATAGCAACCAAGCCTACTCTATTTTCGATTTTTCGATGCCTAAAGGTGGTCGCACCCACCTTTTTTGTATCGCATATTCTAATTTTGTCCCTCGGACGTCGCTTTCAAAATAATTTGATGTTTTTGGCCCTACCGGTTTCGATGTACAAGCCACCAAACGGGTGAACTTCATTTTGAGACACCCGGTAGTTATATACGGTCTAGAGATGATATATGATATCCTACAGAAAGATTGCAAGAGCGAGGTAGTTTTTAAAAGCAAAATCAAAAAAATCATCTCAGTTAACTGTTCCTGTTGGGTATTTGGACGTACATAAACGAAATTGGTTTCCTAAAATAGTCATCGCGTCTTTTATCGTATTCTAAATTAATTTTTATTTGTGCAATTAGTTAGTTTTCATTAGCTTCGTATTTAGTTATTTTTATTCACTAACTGTAAAGAGTAAATTTTAAAAAATGTGTGTATTAAAGAGATGAAACTTGTTTTTAATTCTTTAGCATAAAAATTCTTGAACGTAAACTGTACTAAAACCCATTGTAAAAACTCGAATTAATGTTGGTTTTTTCAATTCCTGAATTTGCCTGACTTTGTGCTCTATTCATTATCAGTCTATGTGATTCTATAGATTCGCAATTTGATTCGTCGACAGACTTGCCCCAAGACTATTTCTTTTTAAGTGGGTCATTTGGGCTAATTTCGAACTATAGTCAAAAAACATTTTTCTCAATTGAAACATTACAATATTATACATAAGATTTACAGCCATGACGTTTCTGACCATTTAACGAGTTTTTATGCAAGGTTTGCAAGGAGAATGGTCTTGGCTTGCTTATTTAGTTTTTGATCTTCTTCATTTATCTTGCTAATATATATTCCGAAAGAAAAAAAACTAACACAACTATATAAAACTTATAAACGTGCTTGCATACTTGCTGCAAAATTTAGTGTTTAAATGATTGGATACAACATCCCATCTATCAGCAAAAAATTGGTGAAAATGTCTAATAACTAAGTTGCAAATTTTTTTTTCAGTGTTCGTTTCTTCTTCGTATTGTGTTCCACTTTCAAATACTTAGCGAAACCAGGCTTGTCTATCCTCCGCCATTGGTTTATCTCTCACTCTTCGATTTCGATCATGGATAAAATAATGCACATCAGGCCTCGGATAGAGTATGGTCAAGGCAGGCATATTCAGTTGTTCATGTTAACATATAAATAGTTACTGAGTGTTTCACCCAGAACAAGAAGCCTGTTTCTGGAGCATGTCTTGAGGTTGCTGTAACCCGAGAATAATCGTTTAGCAAAATTTAGATGCAGCGATCATGAGTTGATGATTGAACTGGGGCGGCACAAGATGTTTGTTGAAGATGAGATTAACTTTCTCTGTGAATGTCCCGCGTATGACGATTTAAGAAAAGTGTATTTCAACTTTTAAATCCCCCGATTGATAGAACTGAACTTTTTAAGCAAGTATTTGCCGATGACAGTGCAGAAAATACAAGAGTTTTAGGAAAATATCTAAAAGAAGCACTCCATAGACGAAGTGAAATGGATATTCCACAACCTGCATCCTCTTAATGTTCATGTTAATTTAAATTCATTGTTATTGTTCTTGTTACTGTTGTATATAGATACATATATAAATTATTTTTCCTGTTATCTAATTTACTTTGTTATAAAGTTGTAATAAAATTATAGGTTATTTTTGTAGTTATTTAGGTTAGTTTAGAATCGCCATGCCTTGTATTAGGTAGAGCATTTGATGAATAAATAAAAAAAAATAAAAAAAAAAAATAGAAGACTATTTTATAATTTTCTCCCATCTGAAAATAAGAAACGCACAAACAGAAATCAAAGAAAATTGCTTGGTTTTCTTGGTTTTCAGAATTAAAAAAAATTAAAATTAAAAAATGCGTGGTTTTCAGAATTAAAAAAAGCTGTAATCTCGCAAATGAGCTAATCCAGAGCAAAAGGTTACAGAAAACAACTAATGATGATCTCAATGGTATAAAGTGCTTCCAACTCACGCACGATCTCAATGGTATAAAGTGCTTCCAACTCACGCACGATCTCAATGGTATAAAGTGCTTCCAACTCACGCACGATTATCAAAGGTGTGACGCATTTAGCAACATTAGAGAAAATATTTGCATTCAACAACCTGCAAAATGCGCCTGGCCTTAGTGATCAAGGTCATTACGCTTACAGGAGAAGCATGTGTTTTCTGACAAATATAAGCGTGGTCTTTCGCACACACAATTACATCGTTTACATTACATATTGCTACATTGGTTGTGCAGACCGACATTGGTTGCAGTTTTTTCTTACTTGCTAATTGTTGTTAAATTCTTGTTCATTACACCCACAACAGGGCCACAACACCTGCTGTCGTGCTATGTATATTACTATTGTAATATTGTACTATATATACCAAGCATTTTCACTACAGTAAAACACACGCATATGAGGCTGCGTTTACACTGGTTTACAGGGAAAATTTTGGAAATAATTTGTGGAGGAAAATACCCTGCGGAGGAGAATACCTAAGGAAAATTGAGGTCTTCTCCTCCGCAGGGTATTTTCCTCTGCAGTGACTATTTATTAATTTTTTACTGATTGACGAAACGAAATAGACTTGGAACAAGCTAGTTTACATGGGGCAGGTTCCATTTGGAACCGTTTTGAAATTGTGTAAAGCGAAAACTATTTTACATTCAATAAAGCGCGCCAATCTAGCATTTCTTTCTTCTACAGTTCACACCAGTTTACAGCTCTTTATTATTCGTATCATAATATTCATACATTCTTATTTGAAATGGCAAGAAAAGGTAGAAAAGTAGAGAAGAAAATATTTAGTTGCTTGGATGAGGAGACTGCACTCCTACTGCAGGTAGTTTTGGCCTATAAAACGGCTAAAATATCGAAAGGATCAACGTACGACCATTTTTAATGAGCTTCGTTTGGAACTGTTAACTTTAAACTGTCCGTACCCGTTTTTAACGGTCACCGTGTTTACACGAGAACTTTTATGGAACGGTTCCATATAGAACTATTTTTGAAACTTTTAGTGGGAATGAAAATTTGAAAAATTCCTAAAATGGTTGCAGATGTGTCCTTAAATACAAATTCGTCAGTACATTGATAAAGTTTGGTTGGGAACATGGTATCATCAATATATCTATTGAATGCTTATTATATCTAAGATGCAGTCATTATTTAAAGCATACTCCCTTCCCTTTCCATAAGAAACTATTTTTCCAGTTGTAGGCTAAGGTCAGTTCTTATTAGTGGTTCATTTTTCCAAAATCTGAACAAAACGACCAAAAACGACTGCTTCTTTCCTCTTTGCTGCATCTTTTTGCAACCTTCACGAGTACATGGATTCAATAACTAACATTTACGGGCACATGGAGACAACAAAACACAATCGTCACGGGTACGAGGACACAAGAAAACACAATCTTCACGGGTAGGAGGACACAACAAAGCACAATCATCACGGGTGCATGGACACAACAACTCGTATTTTTTAAAGCCTTGGTAATTAGACTAATTAAAATTCTTAAAACTCGCATTTCTTAAAGTATTGGCAATCAGACTCATTACAATTGCTACAATCGTTGTAGTTATCACTACTGGCAAGCTGATGGACCCTCACACTACGACTCATTCTTAATCAAATAATTCTAAAATCGAGAAAAATTGTTTTGTCTCAGTTTTCAAATTTAGAATTTAAAATTGTCATGTTGATAAGAATATTTTTCATTTTTTGATGGTAACGACGTAACGGTAGGTGAAAGTTCTGTTTTTGAACAAGAGCCTTTTATGCAAGAGGGCAGGATTGTTTGTGCTAATTTGCCCTAATGTTTAACGTGTTTGTTTGTAAGACCCTGTCTGAAGTGACAGCAACAACGACAAAGAACGAAAGAACAGGGATCTTATGGAATGAGATTATTTGGTAATGGGTATGCATTAAGTATGCATTAATCGGTATGGGACTGTATAGTGTGTATTTTTTGCAGTGACAACTTGTACCACTATTTGTGACAAACATTCTCCATGTCTGGTGCACATTGTCACATGGATCAGTTTCAGGTGAAATATAATGTTTCAGATCACTGGCACAAAAATAAACAAGTTGCAATCCTCTGTTGGAATGTTGGTAAACAAGCAATCTTAGTAAACAAGCAATACTGGTAAACAATCAAAAGCTGAAGAAAATATTAAAGATTTCTTATCAACACAACTTATCTTGTGGTAGTGGTACTCAACTATTTCATTTGTGGAACTTTCCACATGCTTCCTTGGTGAAGCATGCTAGCAAATAGCAGCATGCTTCGAACTAGATTTTCATTATTCTAATCTTATTATAGGATTGTAGCGCTTTGTTTTTCGAACCTCCAAAAAGTCAACCAAATGTTTATCGGCCAGCAATATAGCATATAGATTTAGAGAAAGAGAACGCGGGCTATCTACAGATGTATGACAAACAAGAGTTGTACATTTTGTACCGAAAAAGATTTTTACATTCTAAGAACGAATAGTACTTGTCATATACCTGGGGATAACCAGCATACGTTCAGTATCCATGATCTAGTGCTGACCATGTTTATCCGGAAACAACAGCGGCTGTGACGTCAGACCAAATGCTAGTATTGATCCTTTTTGCGCCGAATGTCAATCAAAACCAGTGATAAATAGGATATTCTAAAATCCTATTTATCCCTGATCAAAACAAAGGGCGCAATGCAAGCAATTTCAATGATGACATTGACTCATTACAACAATTTCTTGTTGTACCCCAAAATTTCTACTCTTTTCGAGAGACTGAATTGTGTTTGCAATAAAAATTGTACCCTCTTCCCTTGCAAATCACTGCACTTCTGCATACAATTGCCTTCATCTTTTGCGCTTCATTGCCTTGCTTGGCAAAAATACTATTTTATGTCAGATGATAGCCAATGTTAGGCCACGAAGCATCACTAACACAGCAATGGGTTGACAGTGACGCCCCTAATTAAACCCTCGCTAACTATATAACCTTGCCGATAACCGGACACATATTAGACACATATTAACACATAACCGGACACATATTAGATACGTTCAAACATACTACCGGGTGTCCGAAAAATATGTTAGCAGGTTTTATTAAGGCTAGTGCCGAGCTTATCTCTCAAATCAGTCAAAAATTATTTTTTAGGTAATCCTCTACAATAAACTTAAAAATGAAAATCTGGTTTGTTGATATTAAGCGTTTTAAAATTGAGATAGTAACATTTAAAGTTAAAATTTGCTTCCCACTCAAAACAAGAGGTTTTCGGCGGTGTTCCAGACAACATACTTTGTTTTTGAAAACACTTCTGAACTATGATTCCAAGTAGAATCTTGAAAAGCAGTTGTCCATGACTAAATTTTTTGAAAACTAAAATTGCTGTTTCATTTTGGTAGATTTTCGGTAAAAATGCTGAAAAAAGAGAAAGAACTTCATTTCGTAAAAGGCTATGATTTAGGAGATCCAAAGAGGCAGTTTAGACGAAAATCTAGACCTCTGGTTTTTGGGTTGGAGGGAAATTTGAAATTTCAGAATTAATATCTCGACACTCAATGCACGAATAATAACAAACTAGGTACCAATTTTTAAGTTGACTACCAAGAAATATTTTAAAAATTGTTTCGAATAAATTTGAGTTAGGGAGCTGTTACAAAGTTTAAAACAGGGGGCTGGAGGGGATTGCAAATTTTTAATACAAATGGCTGGGTCACAAAATTATTTCAAGCAGTTAGCATGGGCTATGCAATGTTTTTCAGAATTATTTCTAAGAACAGATTTTAAAAATCAACCACTGACACTTTTATTGTCATTCACATGCATTTTCCTTCAATTTATCACAGAAGGCTTTGTCATAGGAGAAAGTTCTTACTCAAACAACTTTTAAATTTGCTCTATAGGAGGTTTGATTCAAGTTCTTCTTGACATGTCTATTTCAATGGAATCACAATCGTACAAACTTTAAATAGATTTACTACAAATGGATAGAATTTGTCTGCATTTCCATGGTTACCCTGAATTATTGGTTCGGTAGAACTTGTCTGCATTTCCATGGTTACTCTGAATTATTGGTTCGGTAGAACTTGTCTGCATTTCGATGGTACCTTGAATTATTGGTTGAAATCGGTCAAAAATAGCATAATGAGATTTAAGAACTTTTTCCTGATAGTATTGTTTTCGTGCTGAACATTTGGTACAAGTGTTATGTGAGTCGTTAATAGGAACATTTCCTATTAATATTTGTAAAAAAAAACAGGGGCTATGAAATTTTTTCATAGAAGATTATGGGTTACAATTTTTTTGTTTTTTCTTCTCATTGGATTTCTAAAATTTTTAATAATATCAGAAATCCCTTCCAGCCCTCTGTTTCATACTTTATGACAGCTCCCTTATTCAAAGCTGTTACCTTTTTTGGGACACGCGGTACGTCAAAATTATAACTCAAGAGAAACTATAACAAAAAGATCCTGTGCATTTCGCATTCAATTTTATCGTGCCAGACTCGCATGGTTGTAGACGGTAATAGTTTAACTCAAGTGTGTAAAGTTGATAGTTCAAAGGTCACGATAAAAAGGAAGCGACACGGAAGATCATTCAGTTTTATACGTCATAAGACAAATGAAGAGTGACTTCTGTCCTGCATTTGCTCTTGAGGCCATGTGCTCTAAGATCTGGCAAGTAAATTAATCGATCTATCAACTTTTTATGCCAATCAAGGATTAGGCTAATCAAGGATGTGTCCTTATACGACAGTTTAAAGGTCAAATTCAGTTGACGTCAAAAGACAAACGAAGAGTGACTTTTGTCGTCCTGCATTTGTTTTTGCAGACATGTGCTTTTAGATTTGCAGCCATGTGATTTTAGATTTGGCAGGTAAATCAATCAATCAAATTTTTATACGCGTTTGGCCCAATTAAGAGTTAGGTTAATCAAGGGTGTCCTTTCACGACATTTTTAAAGGTCAATATCAGAATGGCATCGACAGAGAAAACCATTTAGTTGACATCAAAAGACAAACGAAGAGTGACCCGTTTATCATGCATTTGTTCTTGAAGCTATTTGCTGTTATATTTGGCAATGTGCAGCTCTCAGCTGTCCTTTACCAAACACCAGTTTTTAGTGTTCAAAACTACTAATTATTTGATGAGTTATCTGCCAAATATTTGCTTGAATTAATAACTATGTACATTTAATAGCAGAAAGAGGAACCGTGCGTGCATTTCTGAAAGAAAAAGCGTTTCTGCACCGTCATTAATACTCGGCATACAGGACGTGTAGATTTGACAGTAAAATTGTAAAATTAAGAAATGAATGAATCAAAATATCTGAAAAGTTCTGTTTACTTTTCTCCAAACGTTCGTTAGGTCATTTTGCAAGATGAGCAAAACGCATGCATGCACTTACAAAAGAACAAACTAGATGTCTCTCACAGGAATAATGTGCAGTTGAACCCGCACACAAGAACCTAGATAAGTTCTTAATAAAATTTCGTTTATGTTTATTAATGATCTTATGGAGCAAAATTTTGTATAAACAGGAACCATAGGAACAAATCATTTTAAAAACTTTCGGCTTGAAATTTGAAGATATGTTATTTGTAAGATATGAAGATATATATTTGGAGAAACTAAATGCTTTTCGAAATATATTTTCAAATTTCAAGCCAAAGGTTTTTAAAATGAGAGAAAAAATTGTACAACACGGGCTTTAGGAATTGTGGTGTATTTTATCTTTGTGCGTTTTCCATTTTTTGTTTCTCACCACCCATGCACAATAAAAATATACGAGTACTGGAATGAAAAAAACTAGAAACTAGAAACCACACACCACGATTCCTTCAGCGTGGTTAAATGACGCTGAAAAAATGAGAAGGAATGGATTGAATGTGACCTGATATGCAAATTCACATTGGAAAATATACTTGGAAAAACCTAACCGAAAAATCGAAAAATCTCGCGTGAGTGAGTGAGTGAGTGAGTGAGTGAGTGATCGTATTTAACGTGCCTTGCTTGCTAAAGTCTCAAGATGACTTGTTTTCAGCAGGGATCATATAGTTTCACGGGTCATACAGTTTCATGTACATACACTTGCTATTCTCGCAAGGTATGGATTTCGGCGCTTGGCGCAGGGGGGCCCACCAGGGCGACCCCGGTTCTTCCTCTCGATGTGAGCACACCTCGTGATTCCTTGCCTTTGCCTGGAATTACAGAGAGTTGGCAACTCTCCTCGCACTTTCACAGCAAGTAGGGCCTTGGTGGGTTTCGAACCCACGACCTTGCAATCGTGAGTCAGGCTCCTTGACCAACTAGGCCAACCTCATCGTCAGAATCAGAAAAATGATCAATGAAATCGCAAAATAAAAGTAATATTTATAAGACCATATCAAAAAATAAGAATGGGGTAATATTTATTCGAAAATTAATGGCAAGGAAAGATTTTAAAATGACGCTGCGGAGGAGAGTGACATGACATTGTTAACGAAATAAGCGATAACATTTCTCTGATTTCTCTCAAAATCACCCACCTGTGAAAACTTACTATACCCTGCGCATTGCATCCTGTGCACTGTGATACGCATTCAAAAATTTGTGTACTGGTTGCTGGAAATATGAATAAGTTAAAACAAAGCACAAATTCTGCATTTGCACTAAAGTACCCCGTAGACGTTTTTCAGTGATGAAAAGTGAACTCGTCATTGAAACGTACAAACATTTAGGACTTCATGACCATCAAACGGTTTAAAAGAAAACATAAAACAATGAAACACAACCGGTCATTATATCTGCAATGATACTCAAAGTATTAACCTCCTTGAAATATTCATAATCATAATGATAATCATACTGTTTTTGTCTCTACTTCATTTCTAAAAACAAATCAACAAGGTAAGAAAATGATGTCAAAAGTTTTTCCCATGCCAACCCGGCAATCGTGAAATCCAGCAAATAAGTCATGAGGCAGCAATTGTGAGGTATTGAACGAGACGAGAAAGGTAATATTATTTATTTGACATTTAAATTTAAATATCATTTATTTGATATTAAAATTGTACTTTTTATCTTACTTTGACGGTTTTAAGATGGGAAACAGATATATAAAAACCCCCTGAGGCAAACACTGACCCACCACTTATAGAACATACATCCAAGGCGGAGCTACATCCAGGGCGGAGCTCGGTTCTTGAGGAATCGGGGAGACAAAAATGCTCTTTAGGGAGAGATTTGGTCGACTGGGTTGCAATATAGTGACAAAATGACTAGTATAATTGTCGACTAAGCCAATTAAAAGGAGGTTGGGGCGGTGGCACACCTGCCCCCATTAACTCCGCCCCTTAATACATCAATTATTAAAATAAACTTGACAGAAACAGCAATATTTTCCAAGTAAAAAGTAGTAAATGCATACTTTAGGGCCTGCTGCAAAATCGCTGCCAAATGACAAATTAATAAGTAAAGTTCTAATTTATCGAGGTTATCAACTACGTTGTCATGCGATTGATTACGGTGTGCGATTAAGTAGCGATTTAACGATTACGGTGTTTGATTGGTGGTGATTTGAATCATTTAATACACAATACGTAAAATAAAAGACTTCATTTGAATTGATCAAAATACTATGTACAGTAAAACCCATACATAATTAATGATCAGAAATTTTCCCAGACCAAAAATCAATTTTTTTTCGTATTTTGGTTTTCAACTAATAAATATTTTTTTATTTTTAAAAACAAGCGGAAAAATGGAGGTTGTAATAATCTTAAATAAATATAATTAAAAGTGCAAAAATTTGTAAAAATAAATTGCTATTGAAGATTTCAAATGTAACAGTACGTTAATTTAATGATATTTCACAATTTTTATTTTGCAATGGTAGCACATTAATATAAAGTTCTGCCCACATTTACCTCCTGAAAATATGACGTTTTACGTTCATTATCAATAGGCCATTTGACCATATACCCAAAGTAAAAGAATCTCTTTGATCCATGGTATTTGTAAGCGCGTGCTTTGGTGTTTAAATTTTGCATGGCAATACCTAATTCAAAAAGAATATCACGTGACACGTATTGATTACGACCAGTAGTACAGTATGGGAAATGAAAGCTAGATAAGTTTTTCCAGTTAATTTGAAAAAAATTCAAGGACATGACTTCATTTAACTGGAAGGGGACTGGATGACATTGAAGCTCACTGCTACCGTTCGATCGATCACACAATCAGCTAATCGATTAACCACAAATCACCCAATCATGCAATCAAATATTCCAATAAGAATGAGTCGATTGACAATGCTGGTTTTTTAAACTGAGGGTTTATTTCTGCTAGACAGGCAAATAATATGTAAGTTTTACGTTGCAGGGCGTAGCACATGCAAACCAACATAATTTACATGGCAAACGTACGTTGAAATATCTCAAATTAATGTAAAGTTCTACACGCGTCTACCTCCCGAAAATATGGCCATATCGTCCTTCCCCGGGTAAAAGGACTAAAAACCCCAAGATAACAAGTTTTCTAGGTAACCGAAACTAAATCAACACTGGTAGGTCTCAAGGGACAAACAAAACATTTCGCGTGAGACGAGAGTTTGACTTCAAGACCAACTGCTAACCAGCAGCCATTGCGGGCGAAAATTACCCATAGTACATTTCTTTGACGACTTTCGTGTTATCAGAAAGTATGTTATGGCCTAGTAACGACTTATCAGCGGTGGAAAAGGCCGTGTTCCTTATCTTCATGGTCAGAATTAATTTGTTTACTGCATCCACCTAGATTGGCGCACCGTATAAATATGTTTTCGCTATTTGTGAAGACCTTGTTGCAGTTTTATGTTGCAATGTAGGTGCGCAAAGGCTGCTGGTTAGCAATGGGTCTTTAAGCGAGTTTTCAACTAAACTGCCCTTGTTATCAGAAAATACATTTCACAGACAAAGTCTTCAAATGTACTTGAAATAATTAATTTTCTCCACCATTAATATGTGTGTTAAATCTTGATCACAGCTGTAATATTTCGTTTTAGTAAGAATTGACATGGTACTACACCTATTAGATTGTTCTGCGATTGATCTAAAACATTGCTAGATTTACACACTGAAGTCGGTTTTCTACTGAGATGAAAATATAGGGTACCTAAAAGCAACGTAAAAAGCCTATTCATTGTCGATGGTATGTAATTAGGTATATATATTATGATGAACAGATCAGTCTTCTCCAAATGCCGTCTTGTTCGTACGTCTTGTTCAGCGAAAGTCGACTCGTCTCTCTATATACATCAGGAAGTCTGATCCATTAGAAAATCTTCTTAAATAGTCACGTTTCATTTCATTTAAAGGCTGCATGGTGTAATATGCTTTAAAATAGTCCACAGTCTTTCAGATTGTTTTTAATAATGACGTCAGTGACGGCATCGAACACAAACTGGATATTCCCGGTGTCAGTTGCGCATGTGAAATGCGTGTAAATCTCTTTTTCTCCTTTGCGGCTATTAAGGTTCTCGAATTGCATCTGAATGTACGAGCCTGCTTCCTCGTAAGTGTTGGTTCCTGAACGAATAACACGAACGGATTTCATTCCTAAATCATACCAGCTCTTGTTTTTCAAAATTTTATCAGTTCAAAGGGCCACAATAAAATCATCAGAATGTGAAATTATGAAAAACAATTTTCTCACCTTCTCTTAACGTGATCGTGTAAAATTATTTTATTTTCAGATTTTATTTTCTAAATTATTTTTTTTCGGATTTCATTTTCTAAATCACACAAGCTCTTGTTTTTCAAACTTTAATCAGTTCAAAGCACCACAATAAAATCATCTGAATGTGAAAAATATAAAGAATAATTCTCACTCCTTCTCTTAATGTGATCGTGTAAAATTGTTCCCTCCTTTAAAAAAATTAGCACATCAGTATCAAATTAATAGGAAGCTAGTACGGAGTATCTAGTATTGATGGCCAAAAGTTAGTACGGAGATCGTCAAAAAATTAAGAAATTTTGAGAAACAAAAGCGCATTAATTGAGACACACGCTTGTTCCTCACAGACACACGCTTATTTCTCACAGACACACGCGTATTCCTCGCAGACACACGCGTATTCCTCGAAAGACACGGCTGATACCCGTAGAAACGCGCACATTGCTCTTACAAATATGCACATTAGTTGCAAAACAAGCAAATTTCTCGAGATACACGCGTATTGCTAGCAAATACGCGCATTCCTCGAGGTAAATATGAATCTTGTAGATTCAGTGTTGCAAAAAAATTAAATAAAACTGATAAATAAAAAGTTAAAAGTGCAAAAAATGCTGAAATAGTTTACCTGTGTATTCTGGAAAGCAAATTGTGAGTGGGGACTTCTTGATCTTCTCGGCAAAAAGATCTTTCTTGTTTAAAAAGAGAATGATAGAGGTTTCCATGAACCATTTATTGTTACATATCGAGTCAAACAGCTTCATACTCTCGTGCATTCGATTCTGAAATAATAAATTAAATAAACTATGTTAAGAAGCATTCAAAATTGAACATAAAGAATTAAATTTAAATCCATTTGGTTTAAAAATTAACTATTACTTTCACTGGCGCTAAAACTAGTAACATTTAAAAGTGTTTCTCTTTTCAAGATGCTAAATTTTGTAATAGCCTCTCAGCAGAATCCAAGAAGGCATCATCCTAAACTATATTTAAATAAACTATTTAGATTTTATTTAGTTTGTAGTTTATTCTGCAATAAATTATATTCTATTATATATTTATGAATTACTGTTGTAACAGTTGAGAAGTTACCTGTTATATATTTATTAATGAAATGTAAACTGAAAAAAAATGAAAAATGAAAATAAAACTACCACTGCCATTTCACCCTTTCACAAGTAGAAAGACCACATAACCCCCTAATAAACAATCTAAAACGTCATGTTTCGGGGGGCAAATCCATGATAAATTCCTTATTAATTTCAGAGATTTTAATCAAAGTTTGTTTGTTTGTGCTACCTCCTGCTAAATATAAGCTACAATAGAATATACCTGTTAATCAATAAAAAATCCAGGGGTGAAATACAACGCAAAGAGAGTTGAACTAAACCGATGTAGTATTGTAATTTTGCTGAGTATTGTAGCAATTGTTCTGCTAAAGGTCCAGGCTCGTTGACTTCTGCTTTGCTAGGGTCGTATATGATATATTGTGTTTAAATTGTGCTTTATGAATAAATTTGATGACTTTGATGATTTTCGATTGATTAGCCCTAATTTAGTTTCGGTATGAACGCAACTAGATATAGATTTTTCGGTTTAGAAGTTCTATTTATAGGCTAAATGAAGATATATTTAAATTTTCTTGATTACAAATAATACTGCTGCCACACGATACACTGTTTATATTTTATGTTAGTTCATTTTTTAGATATAAATTAGTTCACGTTACATATAGCCTGGCTTAGTCTTCGATGTGAGTGGCTTCTAACTATTTTTGCTTGCAACTTTCTAAATGGTTGATATGTCAATTGCGGAATTCTACTCCAGGAATTTTACTCCAGGAAAACCGGAATTCTACTCCAAGACACAAACTTCCAATGATTCAAGGAGAATTTTAAATTCTCTCAGATATAAACATTGTCAGTAAAAACGAAACAGAAATAGTTGTAAAATAAAAATCTGCTGTTTCGAAAGCTCAATCAAAATGATTTGTAATAAAATCTCTTCATTAATCAACGTCTGGAAGTAGGCATAATAACCAAACTCAACCCACATAACTTTTAATGAAATCTCTTGAGAATAAATGCCTAGAAGTAGTCATAGTAACATAACTTAATGGCAAATTCTATATAAAGTACAAATAACAACATAAATATGACATTTTAATGACATACTTGCAACCGTTGCATACTTTTATTTTTCGTTGCTAGGATTGTTGCTGTTAATTAACTTAAATTATTGTTTATTGAATAATTAAGAAACTGTTTGAGACGTTACTGAAGTAACGGGATCAGATAAAATAAGGGTTAGACTCGTTGCTAATAAATGAACAAATCAATTTATCTATCAACAAATCAATCCATCAATTTATCAATCATTCAATAATAAACAAACAATGAATGCAATAACAAACTGCGACAGTGTGTATGAACGATGTGAACAGACCACTCCATTTTTGGGTTTTGGCGGAGAGAAGTTTTTTTTCTGCAGGTATCGAGTTGGTGTTGGATGATTTGCGCTCTCACATCGAGTCATCGCTTCATTAAAATATTTTAATTGCATTGTATGGTTTCGTAATTTAAAATTTTCTAATGAACAAAAACATTTATGCTAAAGATTTGGGACAGTCATTGAAAATTTTCAATAACCATTAAATGAATTAGTATTACAAACATATGGTACTCAAACAAACTGTGATTACCTTCGTGAAAGGCAAAAGTTTCGAAATAACTAAAATAAGAGGAATCCCTTCTGCTGTGACATGGCCTAAATTTTCCCAAATTTTGAACCATTTAACGTTAAAGGCGTTAGTTGCTTAAAATTAGTTGCTTGGTGCACTCTGTCAGATATGTCCCGAAAACTTTCGTGCACTCTTCGTTATAATCTAGCAAATATTATTTCAGAAGGAAATTTTCGTTATAAAATTTTCGCAATCAAGTGAACTAGTTTTACGCATATAAACATGAATATTAAAAAAAACATTGAACGTATATATTTACTGGATGTGAACACAAAAAATTAGCCACTTTTGATGGGCTGCTTTCTGAGCCGATTGCAACGATTTAAGAATTTATAGAATTGCCCTTATTTTTTATGGCAATAATGTGACAAACTTATGGCACATCCAGCACAATAATTTCATACCGTTTCTTCGTCTTCTGCCAGAACAAGATCATAAGCACTTAAAGAGACACAAAAGATGATTGCTGTTACACCCTCAAAGCAATGAATCCATTTCTTCCTTTCCGATCTCTGACCACCAACATCAAACATTCTGCAAGTGAAGTAAAATAAAACAAATTAATTGACTTAGAATTAATTGATGACTGCATGATCTAAAATACTTGAGAAATTATCACAAAATGTTGCGACAAGTTTGTACAAGTGTGCAAGCACGTGAATTTTTTCATAGGCACAAATTTCTGGACCCTTTCCGGGGTACAAAAAATTACAAATTGAGTCTGTTGGAAACATTTTTAGTGATGCTATGGTAAATATTTACGAAAGAATTTCAAAAGATTTTGTTGCTCCAAAATAAATTTTGATGTCTAAGGATATGAGTTAAAAATACGCAGAATCAAGTCAAATGCACACCATCTTCTGAAAAGCTATGGATTTGCGTCAGCACTAAAAATTTCCTAGCTTTTCAAAAATTTCAGCACTAAAAGTTGCTTGAAAGTTTCTTAAGTTAAGTTATTTAAGAAAACAAACACATTCATAAAGATATACAAACTGAAAAAGCATTTAAATTGGTCTCATGGGACAATAATTTGCCTACATTTGTATGGATGCAACATGTTGTTTTCAAAACAAACCAACAACAACGTTTTTTTTTAGGAAAAAAGGGTGCATTACTTATTATTCTCCAAAAAAGTAGCAATCTACAAAGAGCCAAATCAATAAAAATCTAACTTAAAAGTAAACTTTAATATCTACAACTTCTGTTTTCCATGCAACCATTGTTAGCTAATTCAAAGTATGAAATGTATGGGAAAAAACAACGAGCTGCAGATGTTCAATGAATCTACATGCATAAATAGCTAGTTATGACTGTTAAAGACCCATTTCTAACCAGCAGCCTTTGCACGCCTACATAACAACAAAATACTGTAACAAGATTTTCACAAATAGAGAAAAAACATTTCTACGGTTCTCCAATGAAGGTGGATGCAGTAAACAAAACAATCTTGACCACCATGTAAAGAAACATGCCCTTTCCCGCTGCTGATAAATCGTTACTAGGCCTAACTAAAACTAACTTTCAGATAACACAAAAGTCGTCAAAAAATGTACCATGGGTAATTTTCGCCGCAATGGCTACTGGTAAGTAATGGGTCTTTAACATTTAAAAAATAAATAGTTATAAGCAAATATTTATGAACGGAACTTACTTAAAATGGAGATCCTTAAATACGAAGTGAGTCTCTACAATTCCAGTTGTCTTTACTCTTGTTCTCAACACATCTTGTTGAGTTGGGGTGTAATTTGGAGATCCTATTCTATCCAGCGCTGATAGATAACTAAAATAAGAAAATAATGTTATCATTTCCCTGTATATGATGGAAAATAAATAATTATCTATTTTGATTCCATAGAATGTGCAGTCAAAAATGTGTCAGCTGGTGAAAATTTTCCAAAGGGAGGTACACAATGGAAACCAGCATAAACAGCCTGCAAACATGATATAAGAAATTAAAGGCTGAAATTGTGTATAATTCTTTTGATAAAACTAATTTGAAGAGAATAAAATTGATAAGAGAATTTGTAAATATGTGTCCAATATGTGTAGTTATTTTCTAATTCATTTCATTCAAACGCAAATAACTATATTTATTTGTCTACTTTTACAGTTCTACTTCAAGAGTCTCTGAATGACAGTATAGTATCAATCATTCTAGTTGTTTAGTCAACGTATCCTTCCTCTATCCTTCAGTTATATTTTCTAACGGTGTCAAATAAGAACCCTTACCAGGTTTTGGTACACAAAATATCAATTCTTTTATATAGGATACTACTGTAGATATACAATCTGGCAATGGGTTAGTAAAACCACAGTTAACTTAGTTAATTGAATGAAACTAGAGTTAACCCTCAAAATAAACAAATAAATTGTTCCACTGATTAAGAAGCGAGTTTTGTAACAATAGTGAAATTGACACATCAGTTTCAAAGCGATTATTCCTAAAGAACAAAGCGAAACTCTATCCAACTGGAAAATGAAAATAAACAATGTTGCGGTGGAGATGTTTTCATTTTCCAGTTGAGAGAGTTTCGCTTTGTTTTCGAAGGGTAATAGCTTTCAAACCATTGTTTAAATATCATTATTGTTACAAAATTCGCCTCTGTTCCACTGATTGAATAAAATAGTCCTCTATAAAAAGCCCTAGGAACGAAGTAGTGCAATAAATAATGAACTATACAAAAATTAAGAAAAATTCATATTGAACATGTTTTTATCGTTTATCGTTTTACTGTTTATCGTCAAAGCCAAAGCCTATTTTCCACGAGACGGAATTTTTCGCTGGAACAAAATTTCCAATGTTTCCTATTAAAGCGAGTCCGATTGAAAGTTGAATGGGCTTCAACTCTTGAGCAACATCGCTTTTTATGGTAGACAATCAAATGCGTCACTGGATAAAACATCTTTCTTAAAAATATCATAAATGCAATATTGCAACATGTCACAAAGCCATGGAAATTATAGGTTCAACCACTCCAAATAACTCAAATATCTAAACCTTATCCAAACTCAAACAATATATTTTTGTTAATGTGTAAATTCCTGTACTTGATATGCTGACAGCACAAGTCGTGAAGCTTTGAAGAAACATTCTCACCCTGGAATTATTACGTAATTGTTTGAAAATTAGATATATTTACGATATCAAATTCTAAAGCCGATGCACAACATCTATCATAGTGATAATAAATTACCAGAAATTTTTAAAACCTATTTCCTCAAAAACTCAAACAAACACTCCTTCGAAACACGTCACGTCAGCAACGAAGATGTGGAATGCACTTCCAGTATATTTGGAAAAATTGAAAATACCAAAACATTTGCTTTAAATTTAAAGAAGCAGATTACTAATAACTATTAATCTACATATACATACATTTGAAAATTAATTGTTAGAATTAATAAATATTTTATTTTGATGTTATACTTCATAATCTGGTTTTAAATGCATTAATTATTAGCATTGTTTGGTTATTTTTGTTAACAAATTAGAATTTTTATGTATCTCATTTCATTTCATATTATTTGCTGTGTTACGTGGCCCAAGATAGATGAGCAATGCTTTACTTGGGTCACACAGAGTACAGTATTTTGTATTAGGTATCGTATTTCTATAAATAAATTTCATTCATTCATTGTAATAACTTGTTCTGTTTAAAAAAGTTGCATTATTAGTGTATCCTATCAATAAATTTTGAATTGAATTGAGCGCATTGGGAAGTTTAAACAACATAGTATTCTTCATCGTATTATATGATATTGTGCTGAAGTGGAACCTCCGTATAACCGACAAATGTGAGACCATTGTTACTGTCCGTTATAGAGTCGGTTGTCTGGAGGTGTCACATATCCCCAGTAAAAATTTGGAACAGCTATATTTGTCCGTTGCTTGGAGGTGTCCGTTGTTGGGAACTGTCCGTTAATGGAGGTTTATCGTATTTCTTTTTTTAAGTTTTAGTTGTAGAATAGAATCTGAGAACAAATTAAATAATTATTAAATAAAATGCATTCTTAAAAATTGCGACCCTTAAAAAAGCAACGTTTCTTAAACTGAAGCCCAAAGTTGTTACTTAGATTCAAGACACAATTCCCAGAGCTCATTCCGACCTTATTTTCCACCTCTACCACCCTACCCTATCCGCTCAATCCGGGATTTACAACATTACAGCAAAAGCTAGCCTACTGCGACCAAAAATTGTCATACCAACCAGAAGAATGGCTGTCTCCAATTGATTCAAATCAACTTACAGCCAAAACATTACCAAGAATATGTATTTTATCAAAGTAAAACTAAAAAACTAACTACTAACAGTAGATCCATTAAAGAGAGGAAAAAGATTTGGGGCACAAAGGGTGATGGTGGGTCCCCAAGTACAACTCTGATTTAAGGCCAAAACATAAGATCCTTATATTCAAATAAAAGTGGTGGTAAGAATATCAGCTCTGGAAGCTATAAAAAAATTATTGAATCTTTCTCGTCTGCACTAAAAGAAAAAATGATATAAATGTGGAAGTTATAACTACAGCTTGATAATGCGGTAATTTGTTTTCTTCAGTACCCGTACTAGCAACGCAATTTCAAAGGTTCTTTAATAGGCCTATTTTTGACGCAGTGTTGTGATAAGTATGATCAATAAAGACACCTCAAAATATGTCTAATGAGTCTAGCTGTCAGGTCACCTAGTCCTTATTACCTCATCAGACAAGAAAACAATCAAAAAACGCCAAAACAAGGAATCACATGATTCCGTTCTCGACAAATTAAAAGCAGACAATGTATAATACTTAGTCGTTGACAGATCATAGTCGAGAAAAAAAGACAAAAAACATTTCCAGATATATGACAAATATTATTCGATCTTAAAATACACATTTAATTGGCTGCGGCTAGAGGTTCCGCCCTATATAATCTGAAATATTTTATTTTCCTGAAATTTGTTTTTGTCTTTAGAAAAAACGACAATTTAATGATACAAGGACGCAACGACCAGTCATACTGAAATGTACGTTGGCTTGGCAAAGTTTAGTTCATTTTCTTTAAACGAGGCTAGGAATTTAGGTCGGAACTTTGTTTTTCCGTTATTTTGGATCAGATTTTTCCGTTTTATATGGACTCTTTTGGAAACAAAATGTTTTTACATATTGAAAAGGAAGTTCGGCTACATATTGCAGACCAGTTAGCCCCTGGTTTGGAAATGATATTAACGAACAGGCAACCTCGAGTTATCTAGTGTGACCACAGCCATTATTAAAAAAATGTATAACTGTTATTTGTCATATTTTAGAGATGTTGCTATCTCCACTATGATATTTGTCATATTTCTAGAAATGTTCTTATTTCCGCTATACTGATCTAGTATCTACCATGTAGTCATGACTCATAGTACTTACTATCCAGCTGAATCGTTCAACTGATATTCTCTGGAACGTCCAAAACACAACTGAAGTCCTTCATCAGCCCAAAGTCGTTTCATAATTCCAACAAGTTCGTGAGTAAGTTCTCCATCTTCCACGCTGCTTGCCAAAGCAAATAGTTGCCTTGCATCTTCCTAAAGTATAAATTAGATCGGTTATGGGATGATTAATTAGAATGCCTTCTGAGTTGTATTTTATATCCCTTGTTATTATCTTGTCCTTTGTAAATCATAAAAAATATAAAAAACTAAAACAGAACTATTTTCTGGGTGGGACAGTTTTCAGCTTCTGTTTTTATGGAGAAGATAGTTCCAGCTAAACAAAACTATTTTCTGGGTGGGACAATTTTCAGCTTCTGTTTTTATGGAGAAGATAGTTCCAGCTAAACAGAACTATTTTCTGGGTGGGACAATTTTCAGCTTCTGTTTTTATGGAGAAGATAGTCCTAGCTAAACAGAACTATTTTCTGGGTGGGACAGTTTTCAGTTTCTGTTTATATGGAAAAGATAATTCCAGATAAACAGAACTATTTTTAGACAAAACTATTTTCTGGCTGGGATAATTTTCATCTTGTTTATGTGGAGAAAAAAGTCGCGGGTTGCTGAGGCAAAAATGTTAGGACATCAAGTCCACTCCAGCGATTTCATTTCGTATTCACAGTACTTAGGTGGTCTGTACATGAAATTGTATTTATCACAATGTAGGCCTTTTTCTGCAAACAAGGAACCTGCAAAAATTCGCACGGATTACAATAAATTTTTAAAATTAAATAGAAAAACGTCAAAATAAAAAATATGCACTGTTGTAACTGAAAAGCAATCTATTTAATACTCATTTACAAAGAAAAATTTAACTATTTCCGGTTAATCCTTGTGAGAAAATTCACATTTGTTAAAATAAGAATTCATGCTCTTGTTTCGAGCATAGAGGAAAAATGTTTTTCGTGTGCGCGCAGGCATCCAAACGAGGCTTAAAAGGTGACAAACAATCAGCTAATTCTTTGGCTTTTGTTTTTACCAAAATTATTCTCACAGTCATTTGCCACATAATTGTAGAAGCTTGATAAATGAGTTGAACTGTCAGGACAAAATCAAGGTTTTTTATTTGGAATTTGGTCTGGACATCACACACACGAAGGTCAATACCAACAATTATTTGTCAAGTTGCTTTGTTTTCTGGCAAAGATTTTGTATTGAAGGTCGGTTTGGACACAAAGAACAGACAAGACAGTTTAAATGACAAATAATATTTGATACTGGTTATTACCTATGTGTGGTATGACAAAAAGAAACTAAACTTAATTTGCAAACAACTTTAGTTAAAAATATTTTTTAGTTTCAAATGTGCCCACCTGGCTGATGTTGCTCCTCATTTTTGGTTAAATAGACAAACAAAATTATAAAAAATGTTGTTTCATGTTTAAAATAAATATTTACTCGACTCCTTTTATAAACATTCTCTTAATCTCAGAAATATTATGTAAATGAATATGAATAACTCCAACTGATTGCTCATTAAATTGTTGGAATTAACAAAGATTTGTAAGTAAATGCACAGTTTCACAAAATTCAAAAAGTCCACTAATTAACACACGACTGTGTCTTGTGTAGTACTGTGTCTCAAATAAGCACACAATCATCATATCTTCTTCTTTATGATGGAAAGGTAGCATATAGCATAGAAAGCTCAATAAAGATATGAAAATCCACAATTTTTTGTCAACTAACGATGATGGGCATCCTTTAAGCAAAAAGGTGACACCTACAAAAAAAGATGTGTATCAAACAAACGAAAAGTGAGTTGCTAACAGAAGTCACTCAACATTGCTGAGAAATAAAATTCCACATTAAAACCTATTTTGCTATTTGTCTTATTCGTTAGGAAAAGAAAACTTTCACCTTGAACATGTACAATAAAAAAAAACATATTATCATTGTTGTTGAAAGTACATAATTAAAATGAAATAATTGGAAGAAAAAACATTATTTCTTAATGTAAAAACTTATTTCTAAATTAATTAAAAATTATGCACCCAACTAGAAATATTTGTTTTTGCTGACAAAACTCAACTAAATCTTATGTCAACAATTCCTTTCCTCATTTTATGAAACTCCGCCCACCACCCTCGCCAAAAAGGAGATGGCTGCTTGAGCAAATCAAAACAATGCCAACAAACACGTTTTTCCAACGGGCCTAAATTAAAAAAATACCAGCAGCAAAAAAACAGAATTTTTTCGATATAACACAACGCTTTCGAAACATGTGCAATACATCGATCGAAAGCCGAGATTCGGCTCTATCTAGCTATGGATTCGGTTTTCTGCGGCAGGCCCTTCATTTTGAGTGATTTATTCCACAAAAATGCTCTAAAAATTCACACAA
>JAYJMH010008651.1:0-24520 GCA_036873815.1 Phacellophora camtschatica
GACCCAAAAAACTTTTACGATGAACGTTTGTCTAAATATGAAAAATTAAAAGTAAAAAAAGGTCCTGATTTAAATTTTGATACATTCTCAAATGAAATTTGTTGAGCATTTATGAAGTTACGAGCATTAAAAGTCATGGTATCAAAAGTGAAGTGCACATTATTTTCGCGTTAAAATAAGGAATCTAATATAATAAACCTCTCGCAATAGTTAAAACAAACGATCCCGAAATTCAATATTCGTGCAATTATTTCCACCATAGACACACATTTCCCTAAACAACGTCTGCTTTTAGATTTCACTCAAATCTTGACTTTCGATGCTCGTAAATCAACATTACTCGACCTATTTGATTGTGAAATGTATCAAAATTTCAGTTGAATCCTGGTATTTACAATGTATCAAATTGGGTTGTATCCCATTTATTTGTCTGTTTATTTTTCACATTTATACAAACGTGCACTGTGATTTTTAGGATACCCTGCACATATTAACTATATATATGTATAAACCTTTGGTCGCTAAATTTGCAACAGATCGCAAAAGTAAACCTCAAGTGCTGCAAAAACATAAAATAAATCCCTTCAAATATATCCCTTTGAAGCACCAGAAAGAATCCCCCCCTCCAAATTTCTCGCTAAATGTTTTTACGCCCTCTTTCTAACATTATTTACTCTGATAGTTCACAAATTTAATGTCCAACATCTATACATTCGACATCGGCTGTCTCGATTGCCCTTTCTCTCGAAAATTTGCTATTTTGAAAAAAGTTGCTTCATTTCCATTCGCTAGGTTTTCTTATAAAACACAGCCCGTTAATTCGAATTCGTTATCATGAACAGATTTCAGTTTCCCCGCAAGATTTTGGGATAGCGGTAGTTAACAGTATATTTATTTTTATATACAAATGTATTACAATAAGCATACCTCTCCAGCAAGAATGCCGCCAATCTTTCCAAAAGATGGCATTGAAATTCCGTACTTGTCTAATGCTTGTTTCATTGCATTGATTTCTTCCTCTGAAGAATCAAATAACAAATTATGAATGTGGATACAAACATATACCGGTTAATAAAAAAAACACATAAAAAATCACACAAATTTTTAACAATTCTTCTTATTTTTGCACAATTATGCATAGGAAGGGTCGAATTCTTAATGTCACACACGATATTGAATATTGTAGAAATATAGCTTAAACTCTTAAAATCTCTTAATAGCTTAAAATTTAATGCTTTTATCGGCAACCTGGTTACTGAATAATAAACAAAGATATTTTTGCTCATTCCTCAATTTTTTTACGTCGTTTACGATCGTTTATGCAAAATAATTGCATGCTCTACAAATAGCAACAAAAACGTCTTTTGGCTGAATTACAAAGTTATCAAAAGCATAGTTCAAAAATAGGTCTTTCAAGCTAGAGTTACGTCATTATTTCTTCACGTGACCAAACTAGCAATCGATTCTAAAATTATTTGGTCTTTTCCATGGTTGCTGGAAAGTCAATTCGAGATTGATAGCAAAATCGAATTTTGGTGACTTGTTCAAGTGAGAACTTATTTTTGGGTCACAGGAAAACGTAGACAAATATATATATATGCCAGATGTCCCAAGAAAAGGTGAGACGTTCGCCGATTTATCAGGCCATGGAAGAAAGTGTGAATTAGCATAAATTCAAACTTCTTAGCGTTTGTTACAATAGAATTCTCAAAATCAAACGAGTCACGCCTTGTCAACAGTTTAGTTTCACTGCAATTGCAAAGCACGTGTCATCGTCAAGGAACATCCTATTCAGCAACTTGGGAATTTAGCGCTTGACTAGCTAAACCTGTTCTAAAGTTGTTTACTCAAACATACCAGTTCCTCTCCTTGACGATGTCCCTTGATGACCACACACATTTTACAATTGCAGTGAAATAAAATGTTGACAAGGTGTGATCAAAGTTGCAAAAATTCTTTTGAAACAACATTTCAACAAAATCGCTTATAACTTCTAAACGATTAAACCAATTTGGACCAAATAAATTATCTGCTCTAATGCAATCCTTTAGCAACATAATGGCGTCCAATTTATGGTAATTCGTATAGTTTTCTTGGCCTAATAAATCATCAAAAAACATCCCGCCTGTTCTAGAACACACGGTAGTTAAAAATAGTTAAACACAATGCATACGTGTGAATGTTGCTTTGCCATAAAGATCTTGAATCTGAGGAGCCAATCCTAGTTTGTACAAGTATAAGCTGTAAAAACAATTAAATTTGATTGTCAATTATAAACAGCACATGACAATTGTCAACCTTTAAATATATAATACATTAAATATATAATATATTTGATGAAAAACTATTAACTTAATACTAGAGGTAGTGGATGCAAAAAAAGAAAGATTTCGTTTGGCACACATAGCTTTGGCCTTTCGGAGTGTCAGTAACTTTCACACTCTGATGAGAACACAGGTGCGACGAAAGGCTTTAGAAGTGATATGTTACGAAGAAAGAACACCATCTTGACAATATCCGTCTGACGATAGAGTAGATCTTAAAAATTTACTGACCCAGGACGCAAGAAAAGTTAATTTCAGAGACACGATAAATAAAATTATAGTCAAAACAAATCTAACAAACATTTCTGAACACTGTAAGATCAAAATTACCTAAGTGCATGGATACAGTAAATGGCCCTCGGCATATTTTTCATGTCATAAATGTCCGTAGTTTCCGGATAGAAAACCTATGAAAACAAAGCGAAAATTATTACATGCTAGAAAACTCTTGACATACCCAAAATAAATACACCATAAGAATAAACGTATTCACCAAACCCTCCCCTGCCCCCAATCCACATTGCATAAATATAAAAACAATGCACAGACTGAAAATAAATATTTCTTGAACCTTTCTACCTCAACTGTATTGATTTTACATCGTATGTCAGTTACTATAAACATGTTATAGTTTATAAGAAACAGCTAATAAAAAAAATGGTAGGCTAAATTTTAAATCAAGAAACAGCGCTAGCTGGATAATAAACTTGCCTAAAGTCTATTTTACTTCCTTTTCTCAGATTGAGAAAGAAATAGGCTTGAGGCAAGTCTACCTAAACTTTAGCTGCTTTAATTTGCAACTTTAAGTCTCCCAGGTCACTCAAATTGAAATTAATTTCTAAAAACCACACACTAATAGTAGATTCCCTTGTAGACGGTTTGAATGTTTGTTTGACCAAACGCACGATGGAGAAGTCCTGGTCTGGGAACACAAAATAGTCGCATTTAGAGCATTATAAACAGATAAAATTTTAAGAAACAGAAAAGAAACATTTGGTAGCAAAGATGCCCCAAAATTTAAGGAACAGGCTACCGACATTAGACCTTAGTTTCTTATGAAAAAAGTTGCCATTTAGGCTCTGGAAACAAAGTAAATTACAATTTCTTATCTATTTTTAGTATCATGCCGTGCAATACACATTTTAAGCGGGGAAGGTTGGAAATTGGAATAAATCCGTAATTTTTAATTAGAAATTTAAGTTAGAAATTTAAATGCAACGTAATAAACAAGGAACTGGAATCAGTTGGGGGGGGGGTTGAAAATTGGAGTATAATTTAAAACGGGACGGGGAGATATCGATGATTAAGAACAGCTCAAAATAACATGCACTGCTTTGCTTTTCTTAAACACACAGCAAGCTGGACAATTAAAAGGATCGTATTGATTCAGTTGTGTTGTTTCTTAGCTCAGTGAAAGTTGCTAATTGAACTAGCACGACAATTTTCGTTTTTAGAAGCACTTTAGATAAGTATAAAGATAAGTAAACTTCTTATCAAAAAAGGGCTGGCACTGAAAACGGATTTGTTTTTTCTTTTTATTTAAACAGAAGCCTTCTAAAAATTGAAGAAATACGAAACTACGAAATAGATCCACGAAACTACGAAATAGATCTACGAAACTCCGCACACTTGAAAAAAGAAAGGTGCTTCGTGGTTTTTCCTTCAAACCCCAATGTTTTTAAAAACCTAAAAAGGTTTTTGAGGAATACCATTATTTGGTCGGGTTACGAACCCTTGGGTTTTTCAGACATCATAGAAAAGGTGTCTTCAAAAAGCTTCTTTGAAAAGCCTACAAAAATTTTTAATTTCAAAACGGTTTTCAGAAAAAACCCTTGGAGGTTTTTTGGATTATCGCAATAACAATGTTTACGCACAAATGAAAAACGTTCTAGGCTTTAAAAGATCCTAACTTGATAGCAAAATTAAGATCAACCTCTTTATTAAAAAAACAGGAAAGTGTTTGTATCATAGTTAGATTGTTGAACTATGGACAGGATGTGCCACCTAAATTGTTGCTCTGATTGCTCTGATTACATCTGGGCTTGTGTTTAAAATCAATGACTGTATTTGAAATTAAATTACTTATTGCAGCCTGTTTATGACCTAATTTTGGCGTCAAGGGTCAGTTAGTAAATTGTCCCGGTTAGCCATGGGTCAATTAATCAGTCGATAAATTTCATTCCCAGAATCAAGGTTACCAGCATTCATTAATTTCATTCCCCGTCACAATGAAGTACCCCCCCCCCCCTAGCGGGGTTCCAAACATGATACAATATGTATTAACAAACCAATTACATTTGATGCGGAAAGCAATGAAGAAACTAAAGCCTAGTTTTAATTTTTAATGCAGCTTTAACTGCGTTTAGGTCACCAGCAATAGCAATTTTCCGTACTCTCGATATTAGCAGGTAGATGGCTAGTGGGCACCACAGACCCAGTCTGCAGAGTGTGTCAAGTGCACACACGAGATCTTTTTCAAAACTGTTCCATACACGCCGATTTTGAATGATTTTTATTGTTTTGTATCATGAAAACAATGAGAAAATTAGATCTGCACGCGGGCACGCCAAACATTTTGTTGTTTCACACGCGAGATCTCGTCGAGAACTGCCATGCTCTGCTGACTGGCCACAGACTGCTGCAATAGCCGGAAAAAGTTGAACCCATCCAGCTTTTTTTCGGCAATTACAGCAAACGTATGGTATTTCAAATTGCGTGTTGGCCGTACCGCATAAGCCGTTTCCTTTCAGAAAAAATGACTGCGGTAATGGAATGACATTTAGCTCTTGCCGGAACGGCAGTTCCTGCTAAATGGAAACCAGGCTTGAAACAGCAGGCTGAGATCGTGTACCGTGTAATGCAAACATGAAAACAACAACGTAAACAACGGCTAAGCTGTTCAACTGACGTTAAACAAGCATTAAAAACATTCATTTGACAGCCTGCGTACAGACTTAAAGGGAATTAATTCTCTTAAAGTATGTACATAGGCTATCATTTGAATGCTAAGCTAAAAAATCCACAAAAAAAGAGCATACGTGAATAAACATCGAGTTGAAAAATCACAAATCCACCTGTTATTTTTTAATGGGAATTATAGGATTACAAAAAATTTACTAAAATGCGTGCTGATAATGTGGTCTGGTAGAGATGATCGTAAAGCAAACATTTTTCGGTTTAACTGTGAGGCAGACTGAACTACACAGGATTTTAAGTACGCGGTTTCAAAGCGTGTTTCTATTTCGGAATAAAGTAAAAAAAAAAAACGGAATCTGAGCAAACAGGCGATAAAAAGATATCAGACAAAATAGGGCCTAACATTTTTTTCTCTTTTTTTATATTTAAGACACTACACGTTTTTTTATATGAAACAATTTTATAAGAAACTGACCGGTGAAAGCCACGAAGATGAATGAAAAATTGTTAAGAAACTTTTGAATTTTTTAGCGAAGATTCCATAATGCTTAATGATATTAATGGGGTGGGCATGATGTCAAATGATAACTTCAGTGAAGATAGTGTATGTAACTTTTAATCCTGTACAATATATACCCACTTTTCGTTATGTTTTTGTCGAAAAAAAGAATCTAAAACGTAAATTTTCCCGGGCGAAATTTGGTCCAAAATTAAGAAACTTTCACTTGTGGAGCCCTAGCCAGGTTTCCTATAAAAAAACGTGCATAATGTATATGGCCGTAAAAAGTAAACTTATAAAAGAGTATATCAAAAAACAATAACGGCAATCTAAAACCAAACTAATTAATGATAATAATAATAATAATAATAATATTTTGACAGGTTGACTTGTTCAGACGTAAAAACTATCTGCTATCATTCAAAGACTTGTAAACCTACCTATATAACTGAGAACACAACATAAAATCCGAAGAAGAGGCAAATCCGCCTAGCTCAATTTTTTCGTTTTAAATATAGATAAAACCCCAGTGCCCCTGAGAAAAGAACTGAAACAAAAATATTCTTTGAATCAAAACAGACAAAACTTTGATTTAGATCGTTACGAAACAAAGTTTGACAGACAAACTAATGGAACGAATGATACTGAAGGATTGATCAATGGAAATAAAAGCTCTTTTCAAAGCTGGCAAGACAAGATTATTTTCATGGTTAGAGGACATATCTTTCGCATATCTATGGTTAAAATCCATGACTCAAACTTAACCGTTAAACAATTCAACCTTTCAGGCAATTCAACCTCAATGTTGTGGTTGGATTGCGAAACTGCAAAACAAAAATAGTGAAAAAACCACTTTTTCTTTTCAGTATCCAAAAAAGGATATAACTGATAATAGAAAAAGTTCCTGGAAGTTTTCAATTTTTCAAAGGTTTAAGACAAGAACGTCGGAGTTTCAATTCATATTTATTGAATGTTCGCATCATAACTAAACGTTTAACTCTTTCACCCTGCTAAGGGACATATGGCCCATTGATAAACAACGTAAAATGTCATCAGGAGATAAATGCGGAACTTTATACTAATTTAAGATATTTCAACGTAAGTTTATCATGCGAATAAATTTGGGTTGGATGTGTTACCCCCTGCAAAACAAAAGTTGCATACGATTTGCCTGTTTAGCAGAAATAAATACGGGTGTGAAAGGGTTCAAAGTAGCCAATTGCGATTGGATAACGGTAATGTATTCCGCAGGGAATGGTTCCTTTTCCCTTCAAATTTGTTCACTTAATTTTTCTTCCTTTAGGCCAAACTGCAAAGAAGGCTGTCAATATGGCATGCTAATACTTCGTATAAAGCCAAATGTAATGTCCGGAAGCAATTTACTGTAACATGTATAAAACTGTTTTCACCTATGTGGAAATGTAATGTCCCAAAAAATGTCCCAAGACGCTTTCAAGCTGACTTCTTAACAGAAGTGCCATGCCAATAATGACATTTATATCGGCGTTTGACAATGCAAATATAACAGAAAACAGTACATGAAAGTGTGAATTACAAAGCAGTAACGTGTTTGATAGGAAGCTGAGGGAGGAGAGTATACTTCCTCAAAATATAAAAGAATAACTTAGAACAATAACTGATTACTACCATGGCAACTAGCCTGGTCGTTAAATTTTATTTGCATACTTTCAGAAATGTTTATGCTGCAGACTTTTTATTTCTATTTGTCCTCTTTTTTTCCTTTTTTCCCCCTTTTTTGGTAGACAGCTAGGTCGAAGGTAACCCGGAGGGTCCTTTTTCGTTAGCTGCTACCCATAACGGGTATGGGAGGGCGCCACTCCTTTTCCTGGTTTGATAACCACTTTCCCAGCTGAGCTGGTACTCATTCACCGACCTCGAAAGAGGATGGACAGCTGAGTTGGCTGTGAGGTGAGCTAGTCCAGTCAAACACTCAGAAGGTTGCTCATCCGGGTGTCGACCAACTTAGTCATGCTTAACTTCGGTGATCTGACGGGAATCGTGTTAAACCATTTGGCTACTCACCTGGTCCTCTATTGGTCCTCTATCGTTCTTCTATTGTTTAAGATACAATAACATATTGTTCAACTATTGATTAAGATATAATATAATGTTGTTCTTTTATTTTTTAAGATACAATATCATATTGTTCTTCTATTATCTTCCGAATCTATAAATGCTGGAGGTTCCAGCAGGATGGGGGAGACTTGGCAACTATGCCATTGATTTTGTGTATTGTAAACAATTTTATATGTTATGTATGCATGAAAAATAACACCGTGTTTAAGCAAGCACACTGGTATAGTGGCAATTTTCGTTGGATTCCACACACAAGACAGAATTAGAGCATTTATTTTGCTTCACACTAAACACACAATGAACTAAGTGTGCATATATTTTTAGATAAGAAACTTAGAAAGCGCTTCAGTGCTGAAAGTTTCTTAATTTTACACAAATTTAGGACAGAAACTTTCTTAAAAGCCAAAATTAAGTCAGTTTCCTTTCACTTCCTGTGAACAGTACAAAATCTAACACATTTCTTGATATTAAAGTACTTGGAAAAGTACTTTCAACAGCTCCAGTACCGGTTTCTTATAAACTGGTTTCTTATAAAAAAAAACATGTGTATATGAATTGGTTTCTCACTACTATTTTCAACAAAGCGCTGAAATCAAACATTTTATGATGTAAGGTCATTATGAGGTCACTTGTTTCCTGAAACGGATTCAATTTTTTATTGGTTTATACAGAAAAATCCCTTGACCATGTGGCTGTAAAAATTTGAAACATAAACATTCCACCTCAGAACCCAAATAATTAACTTGATAAATCAAATTAACCATTCTAAATTAATGAAAATAAAAAAATAAAACCTGAAAATATTTCCGTTGAATAATATATATTGTGTGAGGACACACAGAATTTCTATATTTTGGAACACAAGACAAAATAAATGTGTCATCTTATTTTGACATTAAAATTTGTTTTCGTCAACCTGGTACATAAGATAAGACCTGCAAATATGCACACAAATTTTGACTTGTGGTATTGTAAATGAACTTTTCTCAGAAAGAAACACTCTTGCAAGATCAGCCATCTCAATCTTTGTTTATATTTTTAAAAGATGAATATTATCAAAAAAGTAATTCAAAGTAGAGTTTTTTCTCACCACAATCCATTTTTTCTTACTAAGGTGGCCAATTCTATGAAAATTTCTGAAACTTTTCAGATATTGTGATGTAAATAGTGATGTAAATATTTGAAATTAATAGAGGTTTCGACTGCAAAAATTATGTTAGGGCATGTATTTGTCCTAAAATTATTTTCATGGTCATGCCCCTTCAAATTTAAAACCTTTACATCACTTTATTTTTGACAAACATGTTGGTAGAAACACAAAAATTAGTTTAAACTTTATGTGCACAATCTGTTTCTGCAATCAAAAACGCAATATCTGAAAAGTTTCATAAATTTTCATAAAAGTGGCCTAAGTAAGAAAAGGTGGATTAGTTAAGACACTTAAAAAGAGCTGCTGGTTAATACTTTGAAAGCAATGAGGCTTGTAGGCTAGTAAACGGAAATGAAATAAAAAAATATCATCTTTATATAAGTTTATCAACCAGGCATTCATATTAAAGTCAAAATCTCTTTTCAAGAGGTAGTGAATGTTCCACACAGTCACAGTAATTAAGAGTTCTCTTATTGTATATAATTCTTATTTTTTTGTTTTTTGTTTGTTTTTTCAGTCGTTTTTAGAGTTTAGTTAGACCATGTACCAATTGTGTATTTTATTCTGTTTTCAATATTCATGTAACTTTACATTTTATAACTTTATAGTTTATTATATTTTATTATAAATTATTATGTTGATCATTGATAAAAAAAATACTTTACTAAAAAATCCCCAACACATAAAATGTTCATATTGGAAAAGCCTAGATGATAAATGGCATTTTAATAACATTTATTTGGCTAAGTACAACAAATTCCATAACAAGAAATGGGTTTGACTTCATCCATATATGGTGAACAATTACAGCACATCAACATAATTACAACACATCACAACAAACAAGAGAGAACTAACAGCATGAAAACTAATCCTTGTCATCTCTCAGCCTGATCAAGCTGGGGGGAAGTAAGGGCTTTCCTCTGATACCCACTGGAGATGGCAAATATGGTCAACAAAATAATACCAAATCATACCAAAGCAATTTTAAAACATTTCATTTTTAGTTTTACTGATTTTAATAAGGGTTGCCCTTAAATCTAATGATTGATTTTCAAGGGTTTAAGGGTTTAAGGGTTTACCTAGAATCAACAACCAACTTGCAAGTAGGTAGGGTGCTGCATTATTACTGCAATACATCATATATATACATAATTATTAATTGCACACAACAATTGATGGGGAATGTGATTTAAAGTAAATCATTTTACTAAAAAGGATTAAAATTTCAAAATGACATACCTTTGGTAATCCAATTTTTTCCATGGCCCTCAATAAATAGTTTATGTTGTCAGTATGTTTAAAATGTAAACCTTTTTCCTAAAAAATTTAAATTCAATAAAGATAAGAATTCTATGAATCTAAAATGTCCCAAATCAAAAAATAACTGACAGAAGGGGCAACAAAGAAGTTAATCATTTTCAAATGTTTAGCTTCTGAAAAAATTTGCAAAAACTCAAAAGAACTTTCCCTGCTTGAATAGCTATGATGCTCACATACTCATTTTGAATAAATCAAGTCACCTATTGAAATAAGTTTATTTTTCTCTGAGAGTTAGGTTGAAATAGTTTCCATGACATAAATAAGTACATAAATTGAAGACTGTCCCATTGTCTGCTTCTCTTTTTAATCAATTATGTTATGGAATCCAGACAATTTGTCTGGAGTATTAAGAGTGATAATACAACAAAGGAACTTTGCCTCATGTAAACATGGTTTTCATGAAAGTAAAATATTGAATCTAGAGTTTGAAATGAATTCAACTGTTCACACCTTTTGACAGGCCTGTCCACAAAAACAATCAATCAGGCAATAAAATGAATT
Organism: Phacellophora camtschatica; assembly: GCA_036873815.1. Taxonomy (NCBI): domain Eukaryota; kingdom Metazoa; phylum Cnidaria; class Scyphozoa; order Semaeostomeae; family Ulmaridae; genus Phacellophora; species Phacellophora camtschatica. The sequence continues at coordinate 10,811 of JAYJMH010008651.1, forward strand.
ATTTACTTTTCTTTCTAAGCTAAAGGAATCAATATTTTATTTAAAATTTCTTTCATTGAAATATGACTCCAAATGTAAAATAACCTTGCCTCATATCTTTTGAGATCCCTATCATAAATTCTCCTGATGGGTACAACTTTAGGTGCAAAAAAATTTGCAAGTTTTGCCAGAGTAACACCATTCATGAAACTCTCTTCAAGTTCGGTTGTTGCAGGCAACTCTTCCTTCAAACAAGCTTCAAGCCATCTGTAAACAAACATCATTACATTACATTGTACAATAAGATAACAAAAATTAAAAATCTGGTTCTTCAATTTTGTTTACCAAATTTCCTAAATTAATGTACATAATTTTCTAATTCAGCAAAATTGAATGGTTAAACAACAAGAAAATATCAGAATTTATACTATCCAAGCAATAATATACAGAAATATTTTTATTGGCTGAGCTGGGAACCCTCTAATTGAGGATAGAAAAATTGGCATCATCAAGATACTGGGAAACTTCCTTGCAACTACATAATTAAGTCATGTGGTGACTGTTGGGTGTTGTCTTTTTGCATTTTCGCTCAGGAATTATAATGACGGTAACCAACACCATTAACATAACAAAACAACTAAAAGTTGGAACTTTATAATCTTCTGTACCAATACGTAAATAAGTTTCAAATTTGCTCGTGATAATCGAAAATAAATCCAGAAATGGGACCTATTCATAAAAATCATTACATAAATAATAAATCCAAACAAATAGTTCATAAACATGTACTTTCAACAAACTCAGACAGTTTCAAATTTTTAAGAAAACCTTCAATATTTCATCTACAACCTTCCAATAAATAAATTCCAGTAGATATAAACTTTCAACCAACAACATTAAACTGCCTCGTTTATTTTCAGTTGCATCTGCCTGTCACAATATGTATGTCTTGTCAATATGAAATATCAGAATAAAAATATCAGGATTATTGAATTTAACCTACAATTTGGCTTCCTCGAGATGGCAAAGATACTCGTAGGCAACTTGTTCCTTTCTCCTTTCGTCCATCTCTTCTGCTGACATACGCTCCCATGTTTCTGTATCTGCAAAAATAAAATAAAAGTTAAGCTTGGTATGGTCTTCATTATGCTAAATATCAAAACACACACTTGAAGCAATCAAATTTCACTGAATCAAAAATATTGTCCACCAAGGCCTAAAAACGCACCTCCAACACTGTGGTACTTTGGCTTTTGATTGGAACTCATCTTGGCAGTTGTCAGTCCACTCAGCTGAAGCTAAGTATATTATTTGAATTCTTATTAAATTGAAACGTCAGTAAATTCATCTAGGAGTGGAATACTGCCATTTAAAAACCTTCTTCCCGCAATTAGTGTAAAGCCTTGCCTCTCAAGTCCCCGTGCAAATGGCGCCTTGCTGTTGCACATTCGTTCGACAGAACAGAACACGCCTGAAAATGACGTAATGAGAGGAAGCTCAGCGAGCACAAAAATAAAAATCTTGGAAAATCTTCGCATTGTGGTTATATTATCTCCAAAAACAAATGCGAATAAAATCAAATAAAGGGTTATATTCAAAAGAGAAAATGAATATTTTTAAACAAAGAAACAAGGAATTCAAGGAAATTTTCAAATATAAATATTGATAGAAGATGTTAATTCACGTCTAGTTCCTATTCAGGAAAGGGGCCGCTTACTCTCCAAACTTTAGAAAAGTCCAACATGATTTTTAAAACCCGTCTATATTTATGAAAATGTTATCCCTCTTATTTACATTCCCAGAGCAATATTTTGAAATTTGTCTGCCTTGCGTTTATTTTTGGTTTATAACTTCTTCTCTCGTTTCAGTTCAAATATCAATTTTTCAATCGTGCTGGTATACCAGAAAATCCAAAGGTCCCAAAGGTCCCAAAGGTATAATATAAATCAGGTCCTGAAGGGGGTAAAATGGGATCTGGGATTTGCCTGAAACGAAACTCTGGCAAAGGAATTTTCATGCTGCGATTGGGATTTGATAGACTGGGGGTGGGAATACCGTAATTTTCAAATTAGCCCCCATTCGATTAAGCCCCCACCCTCAAATTTCGTATTTCATTAAGTCTGTGATTTCACATTTTGTTTGGCGAATTTTGGCGAGTTTGGCTGTTTATATAAAAGTATATTGTTCTTTTCAATGTGTAGTTATCCCGCAGTATTCATATTTACGTATTTATTCTATAGGAAAGAGTCCGATTTCGAATTAGCCCCCACCCAAAAAGGCTTAAAATCAATTAGCACCCATTTACGGCACCAACAGTAAAACCAATATACTGGGAATGGGATTTGATCACGGACTGTATATCGAAAAAAGTGACTGGGATTCTCCGCAAAATGAAACTGGGAAAGTGGGATTCAGGACCCCCTCCCAGAGCCCTCAATAAAATATGTTTTTGTTTTCTTATTGGATCCTGAGCCTAACTTGAACACGAATACCATAATATTTCGATTAGCCCCCCTCTCGAATAAGCCCCCCCCCTTTTGAAGGTGACTTTTTCAATAAGCTTCTCTCGAATCTGATATTCTGTCAGATGTCAGATTCAGTAAAAAGACAACACTTTGATTACAAACTTTCGATTGATTGATTGTTTTAGATAAGACTCTCAGGGAAGCTGACTTTTGAATAAGCCCCCCTCTCGAGTGAGCCACCTATAAAAGGTCGAGTTTTTAATAGGCCCCCAGGAGGGCTTAATCGAATTGTTACGGTAATTACAGTGCCGTCGGAAGCTGTTCCAGATTGGGGGGTTTATTGGTCTCAGAAAAATATAGAACAAAGGTTTAATTAATCAATTACCATTGTTATTGAAATTATTGGGGGGATGCTACCGACCCAACCCCCCCCCCCCCCCAATTGGGTAAGGTCAGGATTTCGCTGGATACGCCTCCTATCCGAGTTAGATGATACTGCACCACCCCTTCTGGGATCACATTTACAAATATTTCTGGATTAAAATACATTTAAACTACAAATAATTTACTAGGAACAGGACTGGGCTTGCAGTTAACACCTCAAAAGCTGTTAGTTTCAAGGACCCAAGTGAATAAAAAGTATTTAAAGGTCACCAGCCTTATTCCAGGGCTCGTGATCTCTCTCGGCTGCCCTGGCTGTTTTCAAAACATATGAATCATTCCTAACTGTTAAATCAGTTAAAAAGTGAAGCGCTACTCGCAAACTAAATAAACATCACATAGTTGGCCAGAGAAAAATAAATATGAACGTGCACTCTTTGAACCACAGTCCACATGAACTGATAATTTTTATAGAGCACAAACTCTGGACTCGAAATCCCCAACTTTTCGGGGGATCATTGAAACGAGGCTTGAAGAGCTCTTTTGTTGAAGTTTAAATTTCCATTGTTCGAAATTCGAATTACGATTACGAGGCGGAGAATCCAAGCACATAAATAGTTTCTGTGTTCTCAAGAGTCATAGTATAGCTTTATATAGGGAAAAGGTATGACAATTTTAACAAGTCTACAGTACAGTCCACAGATAAACTTGAAGCATTTTATCGTTGAAAACGAGGTCAAGCTGGCGTCATTTGTCTCCATGATGCAGACATGCAGAAACATGTTGCTCCTTGGTGCATACCCAAGTGTGCATTGATAACCAATTTGTGCAGTGATAAAGTGAAACTGTACCGTAATAAACGGTAAACGTGTGCAGTGATAGAACAGTAAAAATGTGCAATGATACATTTTCTGTAGAAAGACCTTATTTTAGTTGAACAAATTCTTGTTATGGGTCGTTTTTAGAAATTTGTCAGAAATTTCGACCTTCTTGCCCTGCCTAAAAAAGGTCTCACCGTAACCCTGGATAAGGGGTTGGTATGCACCATACAATACAACACTGTTTTAATAGTTTCTTACGATTTTAAATGCTTAAAAAGTGCCTCTGATTTTGTCAGAGCCAATAACCAATTTATCAAGGTATACTGGATATATTCATAAATGACCATTAAAAAGAGTTCCTTCCTGTTATCATTAAAAAGGCAGCTCTGCGTAAAATTACAAATAAATAAATCATGCAAATTATTTTTATCTTTACTCCCCAGGTGTCACATCAGAATTGATTACAGTTCAAAGCTCCTCCACAACGAATCAGTGGTTGCTCTTTCAAATCGAATGGGGAAAACAAAGAGAACTGAAGTTCCGTTTGCCATGTTCATTAACAAACTTAAAAACATGAATAGGAACGCCCTACTACGCCCTCCTAGAAAGCATCCCTAGACAGGAAGTAAGCTTCAAGAGCTCCAAAGAAGCCCCAGCAATATATTTCCACAATGAACTACAACTTGAAAGGCCGTCTTGCAGTCAAATATTATCTTACTAATTGTATGCCGATGCTAAACCAAAAAACAATTACACCCAGGTCGTCGTGATGCATAATGAGCCCTGTGGATATATGGCGCAATATAAATGCTTTTATTATTTATTTTATTGAAACACCGATCTAAATTTTAATTATTGAAATAAAATTTCAATTTTCACGTTACCTTGAATTCATATTTAAACAATGCCTTAACTATTCAAATAACAGGTAAAGATTATTGTGTTTTTATTTGTTTATGGCCGTTAGTAGCAGCATTAAACTCCGTCCTAATTTTGCGTTCAACCTTTGTCACTTTACCGCATAATTATGAAGAATGAACTTTGTATCAACTCAATTAACTGTGGCCTTACCTAAAGAAATATCATATGTAACACAACAATAACAAAATGTAAGAACATACCACCAACAACAGTCTTTCCACCCTCCATCTTGAGACTGACGAATATACTTCCTGGTCCTCAAAAAAATTCTATATTTTGTAATTCAATGGAAATTTCAGTGTATATCGCACTTTTGGATAATCTTCTACGAAGAGAAAGTGAAAGCCAAATCAAAAACTCAATCGCCCATCCTCATTCCAAAAAAAATTATTTCCAACGTTCTTGAACGTGCTCTAAATGAAGTCAGCAGTCAGACTTTAATGATGTTTATTTGCAGGTAGAACTACCATTTCGAACAAACACAAGAAATAACATTTGAACAAAGGCGGATGAAGCAATTTGCTTTCAGACAGGGGGTATAATCACCTATATTTTTGTCAGGTTTTTGGTCTATATGGCTGCAGAAATTTTCCAAGCGTTACACCCGTGTCTGCTATCTTAATCGCCCTTGTTGCTAAACGTGGGATGTCCGTAATGAATAGAGACTTTTAGAATATTACTGTAATTTACTCGTTTACCCAGCTTGAAGCACTGACAGTATCCATATTTGGAGGAATAGCAATATCCAAGCTCAAATAGTTCAAAAGCTTAGGGAAATGGTGGTCAGGTTACAACTGGTCACAAATGTGGTTTTTGAAAAGCAAATGAAATAGCTTTTTGATTCAATAACTGAAGCAATTTCACAGCTGGATATTGGTACACTTTCATTTCATTTTAAAATGTAGTAAAATATAGTAAAATATAATATAGTAAAACCTATAAAAACGGATCTTTCTCACGATGCACTGCTCAATTCAGGCGAGCAATTTCTAATGTTGCTACCTTGGGTAGGCCTGGATATCAGACATATAATGTTGCATTTTTATAAGTTTTATCAAGGGCGCCTACCTTGTGTGTGAATTGGTTTTATTACCAGTGCTATTTCGTGACATAGTACACGGAGCACTTGCTGTAGGCCAATGAAAACGCATAAACGCCAGAGGTAGGTACCAGGGGGTATTGTATAAAATATTTCGATATTTCGCCAGAGAGCAGTAAAAAGGGGGACTAAAGGTCTAATGAGAGCAATGAACACAGGGGGAGAGCAGGGAACACAGGGGGCTGAAGTAGTTAATCTAAAACCAGACTTCGCAATTTTGATTGCGAGTGCTCCGCGAATTATGTCACGAAAGGCCAAGAAACAGCACTGGGAATAAACTAATTCGTATAAGGTAGGCCCCCTTGGCTTAACATTCATTTACCGATCCGATTTATCTTAAAGAGAAGCAACTGATATAAAAGTCGTTGCAACAAGGGGTCTGGGCAGTCTATAAATTTCATATTAATATAAGTATAAATTCCCCCCCCCCCCTATGAAAATGACCAGATAATGAAAGTAAAAAGGCGGGTTTTTAGTGTCCTATATTATATAATTATTATGTAATTTTTTAATATTCTTAAGCTAAAATTTCTGGGGCCCGTTCATGGGTTATGGCGTTCCGGCATTCTGACCCTATTTTGCCCTCTGCTTTCCAATCCTTCAACTTCTTTTCTCTTAGCTCCCGCTCCCTCACCTTTTTTCTCTTAGCTCCAAAAATTCTACTAAAGAGCTTTCCATCTTCTGTTGTTTTGAAATTTTTTTTAGTTTTTAGAGCTTCATTTATTTACCAAGTAAGGTGCACCAACAAAGTATCTATCGTTATTTGTTTTCTTTTCAAGCACGCAACTTCTTTGCTTGCTGAAAACGCTTTTTATGGTAAACCGTGAGATGCTTCAATTCTTGGCTTGATGAAAATCGGACGAGTAGACGAGATCTTTGAAGATGAAGCATTAATTTTTGTCGTTTTTTTGGACTTCATTAGCAGAGAATGTTTGCCACAACTTTTCTCAACTTGATCAGATGGCAGAAGAGTCACCAGGGGCGGTCAAGTACGGTAATTTTTGTGACCCCACCTTTGTCCTGGGAACAAAAACAAACCAACCCGGTTTTGACCGGGGTCCATTCTACACAACTCAGAAAAAGCCAAGTTTTGAGGACATAGCTGATCACCACAAAATTAAGGACCTTCTCGCAGAGTACATTGAATTCTTCCATTATTTTCTGCCCATCTTAGAGTCTTCACACACAAATTTAGTTAACGCGTCGTTACCTCTGTCCTTTTTATTTCAGCAATCTCACCCAGTTTTTTCGTCTTGCAAATAGAAATTGATAGATTTTACGTACAGTGGTGCTACCTCTGTCCCAAATAATTGCTCAAACCCACCCAAAAAGCCAGATGTCCAAAGATTTCACCCAAAAAATGCCTGAAAACTGGGCAAACATTTCACAACGACGGCATCAATTTTTTGTCCATGGCTTTGAAGAAATAAGCCAGGGAATGTCTTCAAATGATGGTGATTTCAGGTTTGTCATGCCATCGAACAGAAAAAACCAGTGCTGACATATGGCAATACAACCAGTTTTTGGGAGAAACCTTGCCCGGTAACAAATTGTCCAAAAATATCGGGGGAAAAGCCAAATTCACTGAAAGCAAAAAAGCCAACTTTTGGGGACAGAGCTGGCGCAGATTTAAAAATAAAAAAGCTAACTTTTGGGACAGACCTAGAACCACCGTCACCATATGGACATGACCACCCCCTGAGAAACCTGGCAAAGACTCGACTAGCGAAAGTTTCTTACTTTTAAACCGTTTATGACCAATTTTCACAAGTAAAAGTCTCTTAAAAATTTTCTTAATTGTATATAAAAAATTCCGTTTTTTACTATGCATTATTTTTTTCAACAAAAGCATTACAAAAGCTGGGTATATAAAATGTCTGCACTGAATCAATCATCTAACAAAATGTCCACTCCATTTAAACCTTTAAGCAGTATGTAATTTCTTAGCAATTTTTCATTCACTAGTAAAAATTTCTTGAATTTTTGTGGGTTTCACCTGTGAGTTTTGTGGGTTTCACCTGTTGTTCGTTTGCAATTTGCAATTTTCATGTTGTTCGTTTGCAAAAGAACGTAGGCGCAAGCTGTAACCTGCCCTAACACAATGCCAGTCGGACATGTAGTATTTTTGCAGCTTGTCACGTATGTTTGGGTCCGGGGGATACTCGGGAAATTTTTGTGACCACGCCCTACAGATTGGCTCAGAACAACTCCAATATATGTTTTATATCGATGATTGACCGTCACTTCAACGTAGGTCCAACATCTGACATGAAGGTTTAGCAAAATTTTGAAATTTAAGATTGCTGGAATGGATATCGAGCCTGTTTTTGGATTGGATGCTATTCAATATAAATTTGCAAAAGCTTTTCTTTCTTTCATTAATGAACTTCAATGATATAAAGTAATTTCACAAAATAATATATATAATACAACAAGGAACTTGTTCATAAGAAACCAGATTTGGAGACTTTCAAAAATGGTTTTACTCGTGTTTGATGAGAAACTCGCTAATAAGAACCACGATGGGTGACAAAATATGAATGACACAAAATTGTCCTACTATTACCTTTAAGTACAGTATTTTAACATCTTGTTTGTCTAGACTAGGCTAGTAACATCAAATTGTAAGAAAAAAGGTCTGCACGTAGGTATATCAGGACACGTAAGAAGAAAGGCATGGGGGCATGTACTATGTCATGGCACAAGGGCATGGAAGACTAAAGGCACGTACCATATCAGGGCACGTAATATAAAAAGACACGAGGGCACTAGGACACATACCATGTCAGGGCACGTAAGAAAAAAGGCACGAGAGCATGTACTACCGTAAATCCTCGAATATGCCCCCGGGGGCTTATTTCGCAAAAAATATTTTAGGGTGGGGTTTATTCGAGGGGGGGGGAGGTTATTCTGTAGCAGCCAAAAATGGTCACTATGATATATTGTTTTCGAGGCGATATCTAAGTCCGAGTATGTTGGAAAAAACAACACTCGTGGAAAAATTTAACAAGAATTTTAAAATAGTAAAAACCGTCACATTTTGTGCAATTGAACAATAAATTGAGTAATATTTTTGATAGTTGAATTTGCTATACTCGAATACCCCCCCCCCCATGGGGGCTTATTCGAGGGTGGGGGCTTAATCGAGGACTTAAGGTATGCAGGGCATGCAAGGAAAAAGGTACGTTGGGCACGCAGGGCACGTAATTTAGCAGATTCAGAGCAGGAATGAGGAAATGATAGTGAAAATGTGTGCCAATAAGTTATTTCTATTACTAATGTTCGGCAACAAGCATCTTCTCCCTACAGTTGAACCCCGCTATCCCGAACTGTCAAGGTAAATTAAAATCTGTTTGAGATAGTGGTATAAGGGACGTACTAGTGGTATAAGGGACGTACGAAACATGGTTACTATATCCTTTCAAGCAAAGAAAGATTTTTGGTTTTCATCATATTTCGATAGTTCAGACATTAGACTGCATCCAGGCTCACTTGGTGCATACTTTAGAAGTTAGAATCTCGTAATTCTTGTAAGCACGGGCGGGGCATTGAGTTTCCTTTTAAAAATAGTAATTTGTGGTTTTGCTGACATAATTGAGGATTTGTTCAAACAATTGACACGTTTTTATACTAGTTAGTGTTAGGTGACAATAGTTAGTGTTCAAAATGGTTTGCGTACCTAGCCTAAAAAGTACCAGAGACTACACGCTCAGGGGGGCGGGGAGGGGGAGGGGGCAGTACGACTTGTCCTATATTTTGGGTCTGGGATTTCAATAATATATTTTTTGGTCTGACAATTTTTCTTAAAAAATATTATTTTGTCTCCAAAAGTTTAAAAGAATCTTATATTTTTGGGTAAAATATTAAGAAATAACATAGAAATGTAAATAAGATGTTACAGGCAGCAAAATTGCATCATAACATGCGCCATGTTGTTATTTTTTTTGGTTTTCGTTCCATTTTATTTTTATTTCAGCTCAAGATTTCCTTGGACGCACACCCCTATCCGAGTGAGATGGTACTCCCCTTCCTTGGGACTACGAGTAGGATGTACCATATATACGTACCTAGCGGACCAATCGATTTCATCGAAATCTTACACACACCGTCATAAAGCATTTTACTTCAAAAACATTTTAGGATTTTTTCACAAAATTCAAAGTTTCGACTTTTACGAGATTTTAAAATAAGAAAATACCTTGGAAACCATTAAAAATGTAATTTGAATGCTGGTTATTCCGAAATTACATTACATATCAAAATACCCATGCGAAATTTTGTTATTCACGACTATTTCACTGACACGCAATGATTTATTAAAAAATGAGGTGGTCAATTTTTCATTAAATCTCAACTGTATTATTTGCGCTTAGTGACTATATTTTTACTGGATTTACTATTTAATTCTATAAATATTCAGAGTTCATCTAAAAGCCGACCATAGAACAAGTATTTTTGAAGACCTTCCCATGAACGGGCACACTAACCTTAAGCGATTTCGAGTTTATGGCATGTTTACTGTCTACATAAATTTACAGATGATTATACAGATCGATCTCACGTTAGTTGGTTGGCCCACCTCATGTAAAGAGACTCAACTGTTATGCCATTTTGTTTCCTAATTGGAACAACTAGATAGGGGAATATTTGTGCTGAATGCCGATTTATTTACTTCAGATTCTACTCTGAAGAAGGTTGCAATTTTATAGCCCATGTCAATGTTTTAAGCAACTCTTTTACTTCCTGGTGATAGCTTAATTAACACTCTTCTTCTTTAAATGTATGTTTTGGCAGGTGTTATGGAGCAATTTAAACATTTATTTGTCTGCAGTTGTCGTGAAATATATGATTTTATTATAATATTTGGTTTTAATGTTGGGTTTTAATTGAAATAAGAGTTTTATGAATGATCATTATCATTATTAATTATGATTATTTTCGTTGTTATTTTGTATTATTGTGTTATTTTGTTATTTTGTTATTTTCGGGAGATTGACCAAGGTAAGGTAAGGGTATTTTGTATTTTCGTTACATAGATGACCACTTGCCAGTGTGTTAGATTGGCAGATCCCCAGGTGGATTCCATGCCAACGTTTCTTGTTGACCCTTAAATATTGAGCCAATTTTTTGGTGACCCCAAATATTATTGGTGATTTTTGAGATACCCTCATATTGTTAACTTTTATTTGACTATCAAGAACTTGGAAGTCACACCAATGCCTTGTTATGTGCTTAAAGGCCAGATTTAATTCAAGTGAATAAGTAATATAGAATGTTATCTTCATAAAGAGTCATTTTTGGAAATTTAAGGTCCAAGATCATTTTTACAGACCCCAAATATTGTTTGGCGTAATTTACAGAAGACCCCAAATATCAACTGTCCTTTTTTGAATTCACGGACCCCAAATATTGAATATTGTTGACGAAATTCACAAACCCCAAATACTAATTTAGGACAAAATTTCAGACCACAGAACAGATATTGACATTAACATTAGGCTTGTTTTCACTATAATCATAATCGGAACAAAACTAGGTTCTTTTAACAAGATTATAAACTCAATTTTTTCCTTACTTATTGGTTGGTACTATTTTTAATTTATGGAACTTAATTTTTGCTGAATATATTATTTTACTGTTCAAAGCTTACAAAATTTTCAGGAACACTATTATGTCGTTATATTTGAAAATGATCATTATGTACTTTTTGTAGAAATTGTCTTGTTTTAGTTATTCATTTTGTTATAGACAGTCTGCGACAGTGAAATATTAACGGAATTAGTAGTATCATTGTATTCGTGATATACACCAGTAATAATTGTCATTATTATAAATATTAATTCGTGGTTACTTTAAATTAAATTAAATTAAAGGTGGCGATTTACATTTGCGTCATCTCAGCTTATCTATTATTGTTTTACCACAAAATTGCGTTTCAGCCCAGACAATCTTCATCTTATATTTGTTGTTGTTGTGATCTCCAATTGTGACGCTGTCGTGGTTGAGTCTTACCTTCAACAGAGACAATAAAATAGTGACAATGTTGATATCAGCTTTTCGTTGTTTGTACTGCTTACACTGGCCACACCACCCCAGTCGTTTTTGCTAATGAATTGAATTGCTGGACGCCAATAAGTGACTGGTGACAGATAAGGGTTGTCTCAATTCCATGCCCGCAAGCATTTTCTTTGTTTTCAATTTTTGATCGAATAGTCTTGATTTTGAAAAAAAATTGGTTGGCTATTCAAATTACCTAATTTTGATATGTTTCAATGGCTACTACCTTGTACTTGAATTTTTTAAATTTAATTGATTTTGCATATTTAGCTATGAAGGCATGTTATGGATCTTTATTACCCTTCTGTAGTATGGGTTCATTTTTGTAATATTACATTTTTGTAATATGCACAAATTTCTTTATTTTCCAGATGTTCTTGCCGGTTACAATGGAACCATTTTTGCCTACGGGCAAACAGCTAGTGGCAAAACACACACGATGGAAGTACGTTTCACCTCATTTAACGGTTTAATTTTTGAAGGCTCTTAGTGAATTAATGATTTATGTCTTTATTCTTGACAGCACGTATAGATTAATTAAACTTAAAAAATTAATGATTAAAAATATCTAAAAAAAACACGCTGTAGGTTCAATTGAGCACAGCGATGATTATTGAATATAGCAATATGACCATTGTCTTTCGTAGTTAACTTATCATTTGATATATATACAGAGTCAAACAAAAAGAAATGGGAACATGTTTGATCAAGGCTAATTCTAAGAATATATCTCAAATTAAAACTAGTTAACTTGAAATTAAAGATCTGGTTTGTTCAAATCTGCCCCCCCCCCCACTCAAAATCGGAGGTTTTGATTTTAGCCTGCGCTCTTTAAGGGCCATGTTGTAGGATTTTCTGAATCACAGTGGTGTTCCAGACAGCATCCATTGTTTTTTTGAAAACACTTCTGAATAATGATTGAAAAAGAATCTTAAAAATCAATTGTCCATGACTTAATTTTTTGAAAACTAAAATTGCCGTTTCACCTTGGTAGATTTTGGGTTAAAATGCCGAAAAAAGAAAAAGCATTTCATAGTGGTTGCATTTATAAAAAAGCGTTTCATTTTCAGTTTTCGGATTTCTGTCCGAGTGTGTTTCAAAGCATCATAAAATTCATTTTGTAAAAGACTATGATTTAGGAGATCCAAAAACGCTGTTTAGACCAAAATCTAGACTTCTGATTTGGGGTTAGAGGCAAATTTGAACTCTCCGAATTAATATATCTGCTGTCAATGCACAAATATTAACAAGATATGTATCAATTTTTAAGTTCACTACCGATACGTATTTTAAAAATTGTTTCGAATAAATTTTTTGAAACTCGAACCTCTAGCCTTGATCAAAGTTGTTGAATTTTTTTCGGTACACCTACAAATGCTTTTGCTGTTACTTATTGATCCTTAACTTAACCGAAAATACCTTGTTTAACATTTTTGGTGCCTTTTAACTTGAGATTAATTTTTAAAGTTGAAATTGTGCATCACCCTCAAAGCAAGTGTAAGCTGTGAACAACTCAAAAATGTTGCGTGTATGGAAACGTAAATATTTTAATAGTAGAGTTTAGACAACAGGCAAAAGTATTTAAACAATAAAGTTACTTTCACATAAAGATGATTGATTTTATTTCTAATTTAGTAATAATTAATATATTGTTGATTTGTTGTTATTCTGAATTAAAAGTGTGGTAGCTTTTTAAAAGTGAAAATATGCCTAATAATTACATGGAAAATTATTTTTAAAATATGCTACATTTGTCTTGAAATAGCTTGAACCCAGCATTTAAAAATTGAGGATGATAAATTTTTATTCATGACAATGGAAAGCAACTTTGTTATTGTTTAGCCAAATTAACTCAACAACTAGTAACAATTTTGCCTTGAACCATTGCCAAACAACGAAGCATCATATTTTTAGTTGGGTCGAAATCTAGGGTCCCGTGACAACTTTTAGCAGACCTTGTTTTGAAAGTTGATTTTGGTATTTTTAA